>JAEQML010055241.1:0-36432 GCA_016904865.1 Pissodes strobi
CGAAATATGTCTCGATACCATATAATCCTTAGTATACCTACTAGAGGACTCCAAAAAGTTTTTAAAGAAGTAGGTTTAAAATTAGTATACCAAACTCAGTTTAATATTAAGAAATTATTGGATGGTCCAAAGGACAAAATTGAAATATTGGAAAGAAGTGGAATATATGAAATTGGACGCATGGATTGTAACCAAAAATATGTTGGGCAAACTAGAAGATCTATACAAACGCGATTCAAAGAACACATAGCTCATTTAAAGTATGGTAGAACAGAAAAATCAAATGTTGCCAAGCATGCTTTTTGATAATAATCATAGAATAACAATTAAAAATCTAAAATTAATTCATAATATAAGTGATATGAGATTATTAGACGCATATGAAAGTATGGAAATTATTAAATGTAAGAATAGTTTAAATAGAGATAGAGAGCCTATTCCGTTTGGTCCATTGTATTGGTTGCTCGATCGTGACTAGTGGGATTCCAGGATTGGTTCCGTTTGGTTTCGCTTGATTAAGCAAACAGTTAGTATAAAAGAGAGTTAGGTAGATTTTAAGTTTAGTTTTAAACATCTCCTGATGATGCTATCATGGTTAGCGAAACGCGCGTCGAGTGCAAAAATTCTGTTTCGGTATTGTGGATAAGAGTCTGTTTTAGTGCATTTTGCCGAAGGTTCCAAACCCCAACATGCTTTAGATTGTGTAAAAGCAGAGTCTTCGAGTTCATGTAGAGGCATTGAGAAAGAAGTCGATGTCACCAGGGATCGGGTACAGACAATATTAAGAAAATATACATTTCGTCCTTATAAAATAAAAATCGTATATACCATTTGCATCCAGAAGATCCAGAACGACGTTTAATTTTTTGCAATTGGTATATGGGACAAATCCGAACCAATATTAATTTTGCCAGATCAATAATTTGGTCTCATGAAGCTTATTTTTCGAGTGCCGGCATATCTAATCGGCATAACACAAGACATTGGTCGCAAGAAAATCACCACATCATATTTGAACGGGAACAACAAAGACGTTTTGGGTTTAGTGACGCTTGTTTTATTTTGGAAAATGAAATAGCGTATCGCATTTATGAAGGAGGTCTCTTCGCAAACCGTTATCTGGAAATTCTACAAGATGTGCCTGAGTTGTCCCCTTAGCTCAGTTAAATAATATATATTTTCAACAGGTCGGAGCATCTCCTCGCAATGCTCAGATAGTACGCCCCTTTTTAGAAAATAATTTTCCCAATAGATGGATGCCCACTAATGGACCTATAAGGTGGCTCTTTATTTTTATTGGGTTTCATGCAAAATAAAGTTTACCCCCGAAATCTTCCATGGAAGAACTACGCATCTGGCTTTTCAGTCTTTGATGGGCCGTTCATTAATAATTTTAAACGCTCTATGAAGAGATACAAAAATTTATGATTATGCTATTAGAGGAAAAGGCAACCATTTTGAACAGTATTTATGATAAGTAAATAAAATGGAAAAAATTTTTTCTTATAATTAGTGTTAGTTTGTTTAATAAATTTAATCGATAATATGAAAATTTATATTTTTAAAATTAATAGTAGTCGAAATATTCTTTTTCTATTTTGCGTTCGAGATGATTCCATTTCGACACGAAAAGGAGTGTCAAAAAGAACTTCTTTTCGACACTGCTTTTGTTGACTGGTTGCTATGATATTAACAAAATTGTTCAATGTCAAGGCCCACTAGCAAAAATTGCGACACCGCTTTCAATGGGGTTTCTACTTTCTAGTAATAAAGACGTAAAAAATTACAACTATTGCAACTACTGATCGGGACCAGAATATATTAAGGTTTTTCAATGAAAAACATGCAAAATAGAAAAAATAGTATAAAACGCACGTTTTAAAAGACATTTAGCGCACTCGCACGTCAGGAAACCCCTTGCAAGCGGGTCGTTTCCTAATTCGGTGCTCGTGCGAAAAATATGGTCTTTTGAAACTAGTACCTTAATAATTTTAACACGGTAACATTTTTCACCTCCATTAATAAATTAGTAAACAAAAAATTATTTCTTGATTCAAAATAAAGAGGAACTATTCCGAAATAAATTTGATTTGTCGTCAAGAGATTCTATTGTTTTTAATCAATTATAATCACGGCCTACTTGCAAAAAGATTTTTTTTCCTTAATTTTTAAATTATAGCTTAATTACTACGAAGACATACCAACTATTATATATTTTTGAAAAACCTATAACAAGCGTCACCAAACTAGTAGAAAATATACAGGGTGTTCGATTTAAAAAAAACAATTTGTTTCATTTCTGAGAAATGGAGCCCTCTAGAAAAAAAACGAGTACGCCACTGAATTCTACGCAAAAACTATGTACGTTTCCGTTTTTACCATTTCGAAAAGTTATAAGATAACCGAGATACGAGGGTTGTCCGAAAATCGGGAATTTTCAATTTCACCCTGTATCTTAATAACTAATGAAAATTGTGTAAGAGGCATCTTTCGTTTCTTAAAAAGGTAGCACAGTATTGCGAACACCCTCTATCTCCACTAATAAAGGAGATTGCAAAAGTCTCGAAAATTGGACACCCTGTACACATTAAAACAATTTAAAATCAACACACAAGCCACATACAGGTATACTATAATAATGAGAAATAAATTTTATTTAGGCTACTTATATCGTTGATGACATTTCCGTTTTTATAGATTGCAATAATCTCAAGATTTCTCTTTTTTTTCGTGCTAGCTTCGCTATTAATTATCTACTATTTGTATTCTTTTTATCGTATTTGTGTCCTATGTTCTCTAACTATTGACTGGTTTGCCCAATATATACACCATCACAGTTCTCGCATGGTATCTCATAAACAAATTACTTTTTTTTATTTTTGGGTGTTTTTGTTTTAAGTTTTCAGAAGTTATTGTATAGCAAATTGTGGGCCGTGTGACAGATACTTATGTTATGTTTTTCAAAAAGCTTTTTTATGGGCTGTGATAAAGCGTTAATGAAGGGTAGCGATATGTATTTTTTTGTTGTTTTTTTTTTTGTTTATTTTGGGTATTATTTTGTGTCGAATTATAATATTTGTGTATTCATTTTCTGAATATATTATTTATAAGAGACGGGTAATTGGTTATTTTTAGCGCGTTTTCGGCTTTTTATATTGCTTTCCTTCGGAATTTTATATCTGATAATTGAATAGCTCTCTCTGCGAGTCCTATGATAACCGATTTTTTTTTTTTGGGATATCGGATGGTGTTAATTAGTTTAAATAGCGTGAGGACGAAGTTTCTTTTGTATACCAATCTGTCTGTAAATTTTCCGTATTGTGATGCAAGATTACGCCCAGAAAATTTATTTTATTGTCTTGTCCTAATTCCATTGTGATTTTTAATTTCTCATGGTAAGAATTGAATTTTAAGATATCATTTATTTTGTTAGCAGTTATACAGTCGTCCACGTAACGGAAGAGGAAGGGGATCTCATACTCTACTTTCTCAAAGATGGATGACTCGAGATCCTCCATTACCTTGGAGATGGATGAACCCATCGCACAACCCTCCATTTGTTTGTAAATGTTGTCTTCATAATGGGAATATGTTGAATCCAAGATGAGTTCAGTGGCCAGTGTTGGAGGCCACAAGTATGGATACGTTAGTATATAACACAACATCAAGCGATACTAATCGATAGCGTACCGCAATGTTTATGGCCTTAAGTTTTTCTTCAAACTGGAAGGCGTCTTCAATGTAGAAATCATTTTGGTATACTATTCTATTAAGGATGTTTTTCAGAAATTTAGATAAAGCGCTGAATGGCGATTGAATACATGATATTATCGGTTTGAACGGAATACCGTCCTTATGCAATTTAGGGAGTCCGCAAATTTTTGGCGGTAAGGCGTTATGAATTTTTAAGCTTTTTGCTGAGCTATTTCCCATTTGTTTATTAATTCATTATTCTTTTTTTGGTACGGATTTGTAAGGTCAACTTTTATTTGTTTATGTTTTTTGCCATTGTAAATTATTCATATTATTGTCATATACGGTGGAAGTCATGATAACTGTTTTATTAGTTTTGTCTGCTTTGAAAACTTTTAGTTTGGGTTATTTTCTTTTGCTTTTCTCAGTTTTGTAGAAAATTTTGAATTTATGTTTTAATTCTTTATTTTATTCTTAAAACTTATAATATTGCAGGTTTTCGTTCTAAGTTCATTTTTTCATTCCAGTTAGATGGTTAAGACTTGGTTCAATACTAGCAATAATATCTTTTCAATCCATTTGGTTTGACTATTTGTTATATTATTAGTATTTGAACTGTTAGACAAAAGATTTCCTATTTTTTCCGGTTTTTGGTTTTTATTTTTTTGAAGCATTTTTCATCATTTTCATTGCAGATTTTTCTGAATTTCTCAAAAATATTGGCCGACACCTTTCCTTTATTGTGTTTTCTAGATTTCTATTAAACATTCCCCCAATTGAGAAAATTACTTCGTCTGTTTTCACACGATAGTAGAAACCGAGGTAGAAACTAAATTAGGATCTTGCTGCATTATTTCCTTAATATTTGTGACAAAAGCACTCTGCTTTCTCTTGAAATGACATAATTTTTATATGGTCTATCATTTCTTCTTCCATATCTGAGATACCACACACACAATCGGGAAATGAGTTTCTTGGATTCTCTTGAAAATATAACATCACTAGGTCCCTTTCTCCACTTCTTTTTCGATTGTCTAGAATTACTCTCATTATTAGAAATTCACGGTTACTAAAATATTATTGTCAACCTTGACATTACCTTGGACTTACATACGAAAAAAATTTAAAAAAGAAAGCCGGTTTACCTGGATAGTTACGTTTAAAGATGTATTACATACAAGCATATCCGCGGATGAATCTAGGAGCAGGAGCCGCTAAACATCAGAAGCCCAAAACAATACTCATCAGTACTCTGATGAAATCAATAGGCAGAAACACGTATCAATGATTTAGTATTTATTTTTATCTGTTTTTTGCTTCTTTGAATACTATCCCCATGATTCTCTGTTAATTTATTTCATACGCGCTAACGACACTTACATGTTAGTATTTGCTTAGGCTTCTGAAGTTATATGGGATCCTCTGGCAGAAAACTTGGAGTTGGGTCCAAGCTCCCGTCTGTGACCATTTTTTCGTTTTTTATTTCATTCAATATCTCTTTCAATACCACGATGGTGTCCCCACTGTATATGTATATATAGACTTATAAATCAAAACTTGACCTTTTCGGCACACTGTGACACAAACTGCAATTGTTAGTATGTCTTGTTAATACTTTGAAAAACGACCTGTTAAACTTAATTTTAATGATTCAGCAAGTTGTTTTTTCGTTAAAATAGTGTTTTTGTTGTGCATTACACTGCTTACACTGAGTGAAACGGGCGAATTCTAAACAGAGAGCTCCAGAAAAGCAGTATTTTTGTAGACTAAAGATAGCTAAGCCTTTATTCTTGCATACTTCACACAACTTTTAAGCATTACAGAACTCATATTTACCTGACAAAGTCTCACCAAACATGGCAGAGTTTTATAAGTAATAATTGGATCGAAAGCTGAAATTGCGCCTGCTCTATGAAGATTTGTCAAACACCTAAAAATTCAATTAGGTTTAAGAGAAGCCAGCACAAATTCATATCAATTCAACAAATAATCAAGATCAGGATTAGCCTACCTTGCAGCCTCTAACTGCATTTCTACTGGTTTATCTCTTGATATCATCACAGATAAATAACCAATAATTTTTACATCTCTATATGACGTATTCACTATTTCTTTGGCTACATTTGAATTGTTCAAACACATTGAAGCGAGACACATAGCTACTGGAATTCCCACTGACGTATGATCTACAGTCAGCAAAGAAGCTGAAAACATATTGTTAATTATTTAGAATTCATCAGTATGGTTGTCAAATAAAAAGCGTCAATATAAAGCAGCGCTGTCGATTTAGTAAAAGTAATCGGCTTTAATTTCATCGAGTTTATCATCACTAGCAAATGTGAGCTGAAAAAAGTGTCCATACAATACACTAACATTTTCTATGCATATTTACTTCAAGCTCAGTATGATCTATTTTTGTTATATTCTAAGATTTGGCAATAAAATTACTAACGTCATTTCGTTAAAATTGTCATTCAATAAAGCCCTAATATTGACAACTTACCTAATACTACCGGACCACCAATCAAACATAAATTATTCTGCTCTGCAGTAGTTTTACACGATGATGCTAAAATTGTGGCTACACAAGATTGTCGTTGCAAAGATTCTGTTGGACTAGCTACAAATCAAATAATAATAAGAAAATAAGACTATCCGATTGTGTAAATGGTATGTTGCGTCTACAGCGGATGCAAGACATACACTTCATAAAAATAGCCTTTTCGATGATGTAAAGTAATTGTGATGTATTTGGCAGAGTTGTAGATTGTAGGTAGATCATAATTTTAGTTTTAATCACCTCCTGATGGTTAGCGCAACGCGCGTCGAGTGCGCGGTATTCTTGATAAAGCTGTGACATTTTAAATTCATAATTTCCGTTTAACTCATAATACTAAAAAAATCAGTAATTCTTCTCTTTGTGACTTTTTCTACACGCTATGATAGAAATCGTGCTTATCTCTTCAACGTTTCGCTATACATTAAGATTTAAACAGAATGCTTTTCTGACATGAAATATGCACTATCTAACTTAAGGACTTGATATCATCTAAATGCATGTGACTTAAGTTAAAGGAGTATACAAAGGCATCTAGTATGACGTTCATGCTTTGCCATATTCATTCAGATTTCAACGCCAATATAACCAATAATTTTCTTAAAAGAATCAAATGAAACGATATATTTTTTACTGGTGTTTTAAAGAATATAAAGACTGAGTTGATCTCTCATTGATGAAATGAAGCTAACGATTAACTAGCTGTCATTTTGCTTCAAAGAGTAGTATTTTGTTTCTTATTCAACCCTCCAAATTTCATGAAAATATATCAGATAGTTTCTACTTAGCAGGGGCTACGAACTGTATAGGAAAGTTGCATCATCGAAAAAAAATACGTTACTCTCCCCAATTGTACTTCCTTCCGCAGACATATTTAGTTTCAGATTATAATAATAAATAGAAGAACAGAAATGAATTCAAGCATACCATTATTGAGCTGCCATTTGGTAAAAAAATAGTATTTTGTCTCTTATTTAACCCTTCCAAATTTCATGTAAATATCTCAGATAATTTCGACTTAGCAGGGGAACAATGGACTTTGGACAAGAACTGTATAGGAAAGTTACATCATCGAAAAAATAACACATTACTCTCCACAATTGTACTTCAACACATATTTAGATTATCATGATAATTAAAAAAATAGAAATAATTTCAAGTATACCCACCTATAGTTGTTTATATGTGGTATGACATACGTCAAAGAATTTTATTGGGGAGTGTGGTTTATGATTATACTGAATTGAACACTACTATAATTAACAAAACATAACTTGCATATTTTTTCTGGGAAATTTCCTTTTTGACCAAGTAATGTTCTTGGTGAACGAATAAGTTAATATTCAATATAGACAGACATAAATATCAAATAATTTCTCTTGTTATGGCACTTACTTAAAGAGAGCAGTTTTTGTACATTTTTAACATCAAATTTTGAATTGATCGGGTGACGTTCTTGACTTGCCAAGGTTCTCAGACAACAGAGGGAGGCATTTATAAGTTTTGGGTCTGCCTCATCTAACACCTCAAGTAAACATTGCACTATGCCTGAATTTATTAGTAGCTCAATATGATCATCTGTTCCCTTTGCTAGTGAACCTGAAAATAACCCAAATAAACATTTATTTTTGCAAAAACCAGCTTTAATGATCACTTTATTTATATTATTGGTTATTTCTAAATAGATCTTTTGCCAATATATTTTTTGGTTACTTTTTAATTATCTCTTCATATTATTTTTAGCTTTCGAAAAATTTAGTTCTAATGATTTGTTGGCATATGAGGTATCATGTAGAATAAAATATGCTAATCAAAGAAGTTTGTTTTTATTAAACTTCAGGGAAAAGCAACCATCAAGCCGACTGAAGCAGAAAAAAATCCTTTTATTAACTTACTAAACAATAGGTATGCTATAGAATAACACTCTAAGTAATTTTAAAACCCACCTATATCTTATAAGTAGTCTGTTTTTATTAAGATTTTTTTCACCCCTTAACAATTTTTCATCATCACAGTAATCTCAAATATCATACCTACCTAAACTCTGCTTTTAGCTGTTATATTTGCCTGGGTTAGTATTAAAAGTTTATTAGGTTGTCACGATCTACACCAAATCGGTATTTTCTTGTAAGAGGGTCTAATATCCAATAATATATCAAAGTTCACATTTGAACAGTAACAATAATAATTTATTAATTTAATTACAAATTATTCAGTCTAATTATTACATAGAAAATTTGCACCAAGGTTTTAAAATAAATATAAGATCTCTTAAAAACTAGAAATATCTACATAATAATACTAAACACTGTTTTTAGCTGTTATATTTGCCTGAGCTAGTATTAATCTTCAGTTTATGATGTTGACATGATGTACACCAAATGGGTATTTTATTGTAACAGGATCTACTATTGAATAGTGTATCAAAGTTCATATTTGAACAGTAACAGTAATAATTTATTAATTTGATCAGAAATTATTCAGTCTAAATATTACAAAAAAAAAATTAAAATGAATATAAAAACTAGAAATATTTTTTTAATACAATAACAAGAACTAAGCCCAATAAATATATATTACAGGGTACCTCAGGATAGATGCTACCAGAGAGGATAAATGGCTAGGGGTAAGTTACCAACATAGTATGGTAGAATACATGTAAAATGAGCAAAAATTTTGCATGAAGATTTGTTGCCTAGAATTAGTTTGAATGCATTTTTAATGTTATTTCCCAAAAACTGCCTGACCCATAGATGAAGGCATTTTTGGGGTAAATAACAATAAAAATTAATGAATGCTGTTTCTTTAAGGCAATAAATTTGACAGCAAGATTATTAGATAATTGTATATAGTATATATACCTTGACACATACACATGTGGCTAACAATGGGAATACAAATTGTTGCTGATATTAAAAAAAAATTAGCTAGGGTGCAATTGTCGCTGCAATTCAGTGACAATTGCACTTTTTCGGAATTTCGACGCATGAAGGAAATAGTACCTGTTATTTCTGATCTGAATCCAAATATATATTCCAGGTGTGTACTATTTTAATATATAATATCAAAAAAATTAACTGTTTTTAATTAAATGTATTGTTCTATAATGTATAAATTCACCAAAAATGTATATACATTGTATCGTATTAATTTATATATATTTCATAAAATTTTCATTGTAGCAAACCAAGGAAGAACACCATTAAACTTCTGAAAAAGCTCTCCATGTAGTCTATGTAGAGCAAAACGTCAAGTTTCTACACATAATTGTAGTTTTATTAAATAGACCTATACCCACGAATACCAAATATTTAACTATAAATGGGGATTTTAATATAATATTTAATAAAAATAATAAAAGAAAAATAGATTTTTTGGATCTATTACTGGGGTATAACCTTAAGCAACAGATATTTGTCAATACAAACGCTACAAATGTTATAGATAATATATTTGTTAATTTTCAAAATGTTTTAGAGTACAGCATTAGTGTGTACAATCCTTTTCTGTCAGATCATCATGTGATCGACATTCATATTAAGGTAGGAGTTGCAGAGGCATCCCACGTATCTTCCTCATATCGACCTATAACTAGGAAGGGTATTTTTAGAATGTATAAATGTCTGGATGAGTTTGACTGGAGTTTCGTGTCCTCGAGTGATCAAAATGTTGATTCTATGTTTGACAGGTTTTTGAATGTGATTGTGTCTGCCCTTAATTCCTCTATGCCAATCATTAAAAAAAGGCCTCCTCGTAATGGTCTCAACATAAGTTGGTTCAATGAAGAACTAAGGAATATGAGGGAAACTCTTAGATTTTTAAACGAACTTTATCTGAACAGGCCCTCCGAAGGCTTAAAACATCAAATAAGTAATTTTAGGAGAACTTACAGACATTCTATTCAAACTAGCAAACGCAATGCTTACAATAACGGGAATATGGGTTCTCATAATGTTATAAAGACATCTTGGGATATAGTAAACTCTGTTAGGGGAGTGCATAAACAATCAGGTATTGATGATAACTTAAATGCTGAGGAGTTTAATACATTTTTTTCTAATATTGCTCAAATAACTATAGAGGCTATCCCTGCTGTGGCAACTCAGCCTCAAGCATACTTGCTCAATGCTGGAAGGGGGCCAACATGTAAATTTCAATTCAGGGAGATCACTTTTATTCAGTGTCGAGATGCTATTGATGCACTTAAAAATAAACCAAGCAGGGACATATATGACCTGAACGTTCCCTTGATTAAATCCTTTAAAGACATTTTAATTATTCCACTGACAAAGTTATTTAATTTATGTATCCAAGCAGGAACTTTTCCAGACAGCCTCAAATTAGCGAAAGTCATTCCCATATATAAAAAGGGTCCTAAAGATGATGTGAACAACTATCGTCCTATATCATTGATTCCTACTGTAGCAAAAATCTTTGAGTTTCTATTGAAGGAACAACTTTACGCATATTTTGAGAACAATAAATTGTTTACTTTGAGCCAATTTGGATTTAGAAGTGGCCGCTCTACTACCCATGCTGTATTGGAACTTTTAGAGTGTATATTGGATGCTTTTGAGGGGGGGCAGTATGTTAATGCTACATTCTGTGACCTCTCAAAGGCGTTCGATTGTGTATCTCATGATATACTGATTCGCAAGCTGAGGTTTTATGGGCTGGAGCAAATTAGTATCAATTTACTTAGTAGTTATTTAATAAATAGGAGACAAAGGACAGAATGTAATGGTAGATTCTCGGGGTGGGCAGAAATGAAGCATGGTGTGCCACAGGGCTCAGTCTTGGGGCCGCTGCTATTTCTTATTTATGTCAACGATATAAACAATGCTGCACCTGGCTCGAGGATCTTCCTTTTTGCTGATGACACTTCATTGATAGAGACGAGCAATGACATCAATGCTCTGGATGCTAAAGTTGCTGCAAGTATGGATGATCTGAGTGAGTGGTTTAAAAGTAATAAACTGACTCTGAATGGCGATAAAACAATCAGCATGTATTTTGCGTTGAGAGGGCTGGAGTGTGTGAACGCGGCAGGGGTGAAGTTTTTGGGAGTATTCTTAGATCCGACACTGAAATTTGAATTGCACACAGATTACATTGCAAAACGTCTTCTTAAAAGTATATATCTATTGAGAAGCCTTTCACGCATACTTCCGGAGGCTTCACTGCTGCAGACTTTTCATGGGGTGTTTCAGTCCATCTCGGTATACGCTATTTTGGCATGGGGTCACTCATGTCATGCGAAGAGAATATTTTCCTTGCAGAGGAGGGCAGTGCGCATTATTGCTGGGCTCGGTTACCGTGATGATGTAAGGCAAAGTTTTATTGACCTGCGTATTTTAACTCTTCCATGCAGATATATCTATGAATGTCTATTGTATTGTCACAGAAATCAAGAACGTTATGTCTGTAATGGCTTTTATCATTCTTACCCTACAAGACAATGTTATTCTATAAGGCCTTCCTTCTTGCGGCTTGAAAAATCACGAATCTCAGTGAATTATTCCGCACCATTATTATATAACAAGTTGCCTAGAGAGTATAAATTGCTTGCTGAAAATATATTTAAGGTTAAAGTGAAGAGTTTTTTGACTGAAAGGGCATTTTACAGCATAGAGGAGTTTTCACAATGGAATTTCTAACAAAATACTTGTTTTATCCTGGTGATTGGTTTAATGTTATTAATGTATAAATTTTGATTGTCTTCTTTTTTAATTAGGATAATTGTTTGTTGGTACTTAATAATTGATATGTTTCTTCTTTTTTGTATTGTATATTTATATGTTCAATGTCAATATCAGCAGTTCCTTTGACTATAGTAATCATTATCTTATTAGTACGTAAGTAAGTGACGTGACATGATGTATGTATATATTTTATTTTTGACGTGAGTAAAGATTTATTGTAATTTGTTAACTTGAATAAATATTTGTATTTGTATTTGTATTTGTAAAACCCAAAATATTATTAAAACAAGGTCTAAGAAACTAAGAAAAAAAAATTAACTGCAAGGGTGAATAAAACTGCAAAACCAACAAAGATGCCTTTCTTTCAGCTGATAGGCCCAGAAATCGTCCGAACTCTGAAAAACACGTCCAAAGCCTTCAAGATCTAAGCTAACCAAAAAAATAGACAAATCTTCCTATTACAATGCAAGAACGAGGATGTTGTTTCTATGTTTTCAAATTTTAACCTATGACATATAACTTTTGAAGGTAAATACCTTGAAAACTTACAAAAAAATTTACAAATATAATAAATAAAACTAAAAAACAAATTTTAAATTTAACAATATCCGAATCCACTTATAACATTAATGACATAAATAAAATTATAAGTGAAAATACAATAATGCTAACCAATAATCTACCAAGTGAGGTAATTAAACAATTTCTCAAGAATTAAAAAAATTTTAAAAATCTATCATAGCAGACGTGCTTGCGTTAGACCTCAATTATTTGCACCGGAAATATTATAATTTTAAGTGCAAAAAACAGTTTTATTTGCAGTTTTTAAGAAAGACACCAGAACCAGATGGCCTTTCCATTCTGGGTACATTCAGAAATTTTCAAATTCGGAAGTACTTAATATCAACAAGACCCCAAATCTACAAATATTGGAAAACTGAACTATGAAATGTAGAAAATATTAAATTTTGAAATATATTTGACATCATGGTATGATCTGTCAATTGTCAGATTGAAGCAAGTGTTTAAGCAATTTTTCGCGAGGTTAATCCAGCTTAAACGGTTTAGGTTTTGAGCATAATCTAATGTTTTCGCGACATAACCTAAAGTAGGGGAAATGTTGATGACGTCATCGATAGGTTAGCCAAGCATAATACGGTCTGGAGCGGGTTTTGCTTGGGTTATGTCATTTGCATCAGACAGAAACTAGCGTTTTCGCCAACAAAACCGAAGTATCGCCAGTGTATCATACATTTATATTGGTGGGGATAGGTATATGACGTATAAAGGTTAATTCATCATAAATTAGCATAATCTAAACCCAATTTGCGAAAAATCCCTTATTGTCTTGAAGGCGAAGCATACTACATTTTCAAATAAAATAGTCTGAGCAAATGTTTGAAAGCCAGTAAATTGCTTTAAATCACGTATTGCTTACTTTGTTATAATTTGCCCCGTTTTTAAGAAAATTCAGTGTGAAACATACTATTTGTGCTAATAACTATAATGTGCATATCATTTTCAGGATTTCAGGATGTGAATATAAATGTGCTACATTCTTAATTTTTTTCTTTTTTAAAATGTTTCTGTCAAATAATGGTTTGTCAACAGATTTTTCCCTAAAGTACTTAAAATAACATTTCCTGCCCAGAGCATATTTGAAAAAATGGTAATTATTTAGAAAACGGGTTTTCGCTATTATAAGAGATTTTTGAAAAATTCTTTTTTAACGTGTTTATATAGGTGAAATATAACAATAATCCGCCACCGCAGCTTAGTAAAATTGTTTCTATAATTTGTTATTAACAAATAGATACTAACGAGACCGGGCGGCGAATAGGGGTGCTGGGAGGTGACACTACAGTACGCATCCAAGGAAAAATAGACACTGACACTGTTTCTGAGAAAGTTTCTCACATCAGGCACGGTATTGTGTATATCAGTATATACATAAAAATATTAAATGCGGTACACAAATATGAATAATTATTGTTTCCGTCATAATAATGTCACGTTACAAATAAAAAACTGTCAGTAAATGACACACCGCTGGTAACGCCTAACTTCAGCCCAAATGTTAATAATGTTGCCAAATTGCATTGTCAATATTGAAATCGTTTGCATTGGTGATTGGTAAAAAATAAATGATAAATGTAATAAAAACGGGTTTTCGCTATTATAAGAGATTTTTTTAAAACCCTTTTAAGCGTGTTTATATAAGTGAAATGTAACAATAATGCGCAACGGTAGCTTAGTAAAATTGTTTCTATAATTTGTTATTAACAAATATTGGTAGCAGCGCAGTGTTATCGTTCTAATATTTCACTTCGCGTATGGACCTCCGCTCACTTCTCGCTCCGAGGGCGCAAGCAAACAAAACTAACCCAAACTAACCAAACCAAACCCAAACTAACCAACGTAAAAAAGCAAGCGCGCCTTCTCTGTCCCAAACTGAGCAAAACTAACCAAAACTAACCCATACTAACCCAAACAAACCAAAACTAACCCAAACTAAACAAAACTAACCCAAGAACACCAAAGTAAAAAAGCAAGCGCGCTTGTCTCTTCACTATCCCAAACTAAGCAAAACTAACCCATACTAACCAAAACTAATCCAAACAAACCAAAACTAACCCAAACTAACCAAAACTAGCAAAAGTAAAGAGGCACTATCCCGAGCTAAGTAAAACCAACCAAAACTAACCCAAAATCTAACCCATACTAACCCAAACTAACCAAAACTAACCCAAACTAGCCAAAATAATTATAGTTGGTTGGCTTGTCTCGTCTCTCTACTTCAGTTAACTAGGATTTGGATTGGTTTCGGTTAGTTTGGGTTAGTTTTGGTTGGTTTTGCTTAGTTTGGGATAGTGAAATAACAAGCGCGCGTAGCGCGCTTGCCTCTTTACTTTGGTTAGTTTGGATTAGTTTTGGTTAGTTTGGGTTAGTTTTGGTTGGTTTTACTTAGTTCGGTGATTTGGTTAGTTTGGGTTAGTTTTGGTTGGTTTTACTTAGTTCGGGATAGTGAAGAGAAAAGCGCACTGCTTGCCTCTTTATTTTGGTTAGTTTGGGTTAGTTTTTGTTAGTTTGGGTTAGTTTTGGTTTGTTTGGGTTAGTTTTAGTAAGTATGGGTTAGTTTATGTTGGTTTTGCGTAGCTTGGGATACTAAAGTTTTGGTTTGTGTGGGTTAGTTTTGGTTTGTTTGGGTTAGTTTTAGTTAGTATGGGTTAGTTTTGGTTAGTTTTGGTTTGTTTTGATTAGTTTGGGATAGTGAAAAAACAAGCGCGCGTAGCGCGCTTGCCTCATTACTTTGCTTAGTTTGGGTTAGTTTTGTTTTGTTTGCTTGCGCCTTGGAGCGAGCGGAGGCCCATCCGCGAAGTGAAATATTAGAACGATATCACTGCGCTGCTGTTTTTATTACATTTATCATTTATTTTTTACCATTGTCCAATCACCAATGCAAACGATTTCAAAATTTACAATGCAATTTGGCAACATTATTAACATTTGGGCTGAAATTAGCCGTTACCAGCGTTGTGTCATTTACTGACAGTTTTTTATTTGTAACGTGACATTATTATGACGGAAACAATAATTATTCATATTTGTGTACCGCATTTAATATTTTTATGTATATACTGATATACACAATACCGTGCCTGATGTGAGAAACTTTCTCAGAAACAGTGTCAGTGTCTGTTTTTCCTTGGATGCGTACTGTAGTCTCCGCCCAGCACCCCTATTTGCCTCCCGGTCCCGTGAGTATCTATTTGTTAATAGCAAATTATAGAAACAATTTGACTAAGCTGCGGTGGCGGATTATTGTTATATTTCACCTATATAAACACGTTAAAAAAGAATTTTTCAAAAATCTCTTATAATAGCGAAAACCCGTTTTCTAAATAATTACCGAAAAAATTTCAAATCATTGGACAGTTGAGGTCACAAGAACCAGAATAGAATTTTATATTTACATTCATAAAACTAGAGCCCAGCTACACTCATCACTTACCTATTGTAACAGCAGCTTCAACTCTTACATCAGTTTTTAAATTTTTATCTTTTAGTAGGTATATTAATCTCGGAACAATTCCTTGTGCAATAACACTTCCCTTCTGGCGATTGGAACCAATGACGGAATTTTTAATACAAATAATAGAACATAAACATTTATTCGAGTCTTGGGAGTACAAATCATCAATATATGATCGGGAACTTTCTACGTTCTAAAACAATGAGTTAAAGCCTTTTAACAAAAATATTGAGGTTAAAAATCTCTTACCATAAAAGCCGTGAAAGGTTGCATTTCGTTGAGCGTATAAATACAGTATAATATAGAAAATTGATAATGAAAATAAAACAGACACCAAATTACATGAAAAACAAATGCACAATTATATATATTTATTTTTTTCGGTATTTTTTTGTAATGCGATTTCGAATTTTAATTTGCTTGCGGCTCTTTCGCGTTCGCCGATTGTAATTATTATTGTCTGTCAAATGTCAAATGTAAACGTGGATAGGTACACCGGATGTGACCGGAATGACAAGCTGCAATATTGCAAAGCTGAAATAATGCACTAGCGTCTTCAGAGAGCGGTCTATTTTGAACTTTATTTGCGACATTGCGAGGCATCGCGCTTGCTCACTTTTTGATACACATTTGGCAAAAGGCTCTCAATATTCCGTTAATTATTGCTTTTAGCAAGCGTGGTGATTTAGTGGATAAGGCAGTATACATAGGATCATCCATAACCTGTGCCATTAGCTTGTGCCCGCATAGAACCAATCAGAATCACTGAAGGCGTGGCCAAATTTAAAATGCTAGTTTACCCCATGGTTGGTGCCCGAAATTTGGGTACGACAGACGGAAGGGAAAGCCGTGACGTCAGTTGTTGAAATCGATCGGCAGTAGAAGCAGCGTTTACCGTTTGATTTGTGTTTATTTTGCTTTATATCTGTTTTTTGAAGTGAATCTTCTTAACGCGCGCCGGGAGTAAAATTTGAAGGTCGCGACACTCAGCGGGTGACACCGAGCTGGCGGAACGAAAACTGGCCGCGACACACGAGCTGGCGGAACGAAAAATATGAGGTTTATTTATTGTGATATCTGTTAGTTTACAAGCAAAATATATGGGATTTGCTCTATTTCCTCGTCAAGACATAAGCGAAACTTTTATAAAGAATATTTTTTTTTTCATATAGGTCTTCCCTTTTTGTCAATTGAGTGGGATATTTAAAAAAACTACTTTTTAACCAAATCCGCTGATGCGTATAGGGCTAGGGCGTTTTAATTTTTGTGATATCTTTGCTAGTTTACAAGCAAAAAATATGGGATTTGCTCTATTACCTTGTCACGACATAAGCGAAACTTTTATGAAGAATATTTTTTTTTCATTTAGGCCTTCCTTTTGTGTTAATTGAGTGGTATATTTAAAAAAACTACTTTTTAACCAAATCCAAGCAAGCAAACAATATATTTCTCTTTAAAATTACATTATGTAGGCTACATCACCTAGTTTAAGCATGCACTATAGCTACTAAAAAACTGCTGTTTCGCCAGGCGGTGTTGAATCAGCGCCAGTGGCCAGCAGCTTGGTGCACCCATAGGGGGTTGATCTTAACCTGACTTAACCTACTAGGCAATGTGGTTCTGCTGTATGATACTTTATTTGGGTGACCCCTTCAAAGCCCTCGCGAGTAGATTTGCAAAAAAACTAATGATTATGTATACATGCTGAAGATGTTATTAGTACCAGTGATTTACTGCAGGGAAAACTTAGTGAAAAACCCTGCTTAGATGTTCTCATGGAGCAGGATGTCATGAGATAAAAAGGGGACATTTACACTATACAACATGGAATCTTAAAACAAAAGGTATACTAAGGTAAACGATAGAGACTCAACTCTGTAAGTCTATTCAAGTAAGCTGTAATGGCATTAGGGTACGCCGGACGAGCCGCGGTACCAGCTGCGGAGACATGGAGCTTCGGTGGCTTGAAATCATATGCGTTAGGTTCAGATGGTTTGCTCATTTATAGGCGGACCAGCTCCCTTAACAAGCCCCGCCCACCGTGTACGATTGGCTGGGCCAAAGCAGCTCGCACATGTATCCATGAGGAACATGTGTTTCTGCGCTCCTGATATTGAAAATATGAAACTTTGAAATTATGCTTTTAAAAGTTGGTTTAGAAAGTAGCTATATGGAGAAATGATTAGGTTGATGCATTTAAAAGGAATATAAGTTAAGGGGGCCTAAGTTGTTTGTAGCAAAACGATATTGCTCTGTAAATAGTGCCATAGGTGGTAGGGTTTTCCGGGTTATACCGGGAATTGCCAAGATTCGCTGTAAGCGGCGATCCCGTCACTTGTTTCTCGAAGAATGTGCATGCGAGGCCATCGATGTACTCCTCGATGTATTCCATCTTTGCCCACGCATGCAGATCCTCGATTCTAACTCTGTCGAGTCCTGTGACGGAGAACGCTCCCCTTAAGTAATTATTCTGAAGGACTTGGACATTTTTTTTGTGTGTTTTGGCGACAGAACACCAGACGGGGGCGCCGTATAGGAGAGCTAGTCTTATTATGGCTCGGTAGAGGGTGAGCTTGTTCGCCGGACTTAGAAATGAGCGAGCAGTGACCAGGGTGTTTAGGCCCATTTTCATTATAGCATTTTTTGCTACTATGGCGTTGACATATTTGCTGAAATTAAGTTTATCGTCAAAGGTGATGCCCAGATACTTCACTTGACTTTTTGGGAGAATTGCCGTGTTGCCAATGGTTAGGGGTGTGATATATGTTTCTTGGTAACCAGGATTAGCTCCGTCTTGGCAGCATTCAGTGAAATTTTCCATTGTTTGTAGTACGGAATAAGGATGCTTATATGCTCCTGTAGGTATGATTTTGCCATCTCCGCTTGGGGATGTTGGGAATAAATCGCTGTATCGTCAGCGAAGAGGGCTTTACGGGTGCTAGGATGTGACGGGATATCTGCTATAAAAAGATTGAATAATAGCGGCGATAATACAGTACCCTGTGGCACCCCTGCTTGCAGTGATTTTCTGTCAGAGATTTTGTGCCCAATGCGGGTGGTGAAGGAGCGCCCGGCAAGATATGACGCGATGAGCGCTGTCCAATACAGTGGCATACTGTAAGTCGCCAGTAGTTTGACCAGTAGCCCATCGTGCCATACCCTGTCGAACGCTTTTTCGATGTCCAATAGCAGTAGGGTAGTAGACGTTCTGCCATTGAACCCCTCATATATGTCGAAAGCGATCTTCGAGGCCAGCATGATGGTTCCATGCCGCCCTCGAGAACCGAATTTTTCCTGAGGGAGACTACGTAGTTTTTCTGCTTCGTTATTGACCCTCGGCAAGATTAGCCTTTCAGCCACCTTACCGAGGGTGTTTAACAGAGAGATAGGCCGGTAAGAAGCTGAGAGAGACAGATCTTTCCCCGGTTTCGGGAAGTGTATTATGCACGCTATTTTCCAGGATTGAGGGAAATGTTGCAGCCGGATAACCGCATTAACGATATGCATATACTGGATGATGGTTTTTCGGGGTAGATTTTTTAGGACTATAGTCGGAATTTTGTCCGGGCCGGGCGCTTTGTTTCTCGGAAGACGACAAAGGGCTTTACGAATGTTCGCCGGAGTGACTCTCAGCTTATCTAGCACTGCAGGAGGGATAGGATATTTAAACTGTCGAAATGTGTTGACAGTTTGTGTGCAACGTGCCTGTTCAGGCAGGGTGTCAGGCGCCGTTGTATAGACACCCTCCAGGTAGTCCGCGAAGGCCTCAGCTTTTCTCTGATCATCGGCGATTTTCACGCCGCGATGGTTGATTTCAGGTATTCGCATTGGGCCTCCGCTGACTCTCCTGACGAGTTTCCAGAGCGAGCCATCATCCCTGCTTATAGTATTAATGTAATCCAACCATGTTTGGTTACGATGCTCGCGGATTTTCATCCTTATCTCCTCGATCAGTGCATTGATGCGAGCGGATCCCATTTGTGTCCGGTTCCTCTACCATCTTCGTCGAAATCGGTTTCTAAAGGTAATGAGATTAAGGATATGTTCAGGAAGGGTGTCAGTGCTAGGGCGGATGGCCACCCTAGTACATAAAGCATCACGGATGCGCTGGATATTGGACGTGAGAGTTTCTACCTCGTTTTCTAACTCCTGGACAGTCTCTATTTGCTCGGGGACAACAGTAATCTCATTTAACTGCTCGCGGAACACCCTCCAATCAACCCCCCTATACGAAACGACAGTTTCGTTTGTCACAGGGACCCTGCAGTATAGGCTGATCTTGATTGGAAGATGATCCGAGTTTAGAGCATTCAGCTCTTGATGTTGAGATGTCCTTATTGTTCCCCGAGTAATAGCAATGTCCAGGAACGAGGGATTGCGGACAAAAGTAGGATTTGGTGTTCGATGATAGGACATTTCCAAGTTATTGTCGATAACTGCTTTAAACATCCTGCCCCTGCCGTTGGTAGTGCCACCCCATTCGGCGTGGGAGGCGTTGAAGTCGCCTATTAACAACGTTACTCGATTTATAGGGAGTAGTGCTAAAAGGTCAGGTGCTGTGATGCGAGGACCCGGAAGTGCGTAGCCGCCGCAGATACTTATACCGCTCGTCGTCTCAATACAAACGTGTTCTATCGCAGAACGAATATTGCGGATTCTCTTGTATTGGAGCGACTTATGTACGAGGCAGGCCACGCCTCCCCCGCGTCGATCTGGCCTATCAAATCGTTCGATATTATATCCCCGTATCTCCAGTACGAAGTCGGGGGACAGATTTGTTTCGACAATGAATACAACTTGGAATTTGGAAGTATACATAAAGTTACGAAACTCGCCCAGTTTTTGTCTAATACCATTACAGTTCCAGCATGCAATATGTAACATTTATATATTATATTTGGAATACTCATGGGTGAAAAAGCGAAGAGATGTCTGTATAATCTCGGCTTTATCACCCCTGCATGCTTCTAGCATGTTTGAGTATTTCTCTAAAGCAAGATATAGTTGATCTAGGTTTACAAGGCTATTGATCTTAGCCACGACACTATTAAGATCTGACATTATATTAGAAATATTTGAAGTGTTAGGATTACTAATATTGTTATTGCCGCTAGCAGAACCACTAACCTGTACATTTGTGTTATCAGTGGCTTGGTTTCCAGGGGATGGCGGTTGCTGGCGGCCGCGGGGAACTGTCTGTTATAGTCGTTTCTGTCGTTGCTACGTTGGCCATTGCTTAGGCCTTGGTCACTTTGACCGTCTGCTCTGCTGATGTTGTTAGGGCCCCTCCACGCTGGGTTGGCAGGGGGTGGAGCGGGGCGAAATGTCGGTTTTGTCGATTTCGGCTTAGCTGTAGTTTGAAAAATGTTAAGTTTGTATTCAAACATTGGGCAATTTTCGTCGATTGAAGGGTGTGGCCCTTTGCAATTTACGCATTTCAGGGTGTCTGAATTGCAGGATGTGATTTCATGCGCCTCCGCGCATTTGCTGCAAGCTACGTTGCGGTTACAATATGTTCTAGCGTGCCCGAATTGCTGACATTTTTTGCACTGCAAGACGGGTTGGTAGAACGCCGAATTTCCCAGTTGAGACGGACTGACATGATTGTTCTGACTTCTTGGTTTAGGCGCCGAACATTATAGTTAGTACCTAATATAATTAAAAACATTTGAATGCGCGTTTTTCGCATTTCGAAAACGGATTTGGGTGTAATGTTATATTCGTCCGTAAGAGCTTCAACTATATCATTTGGCTTTATATCGCCATCTAGGCCGCGGAGCACAAAAGCCCTCGTCTTCTCCTGTGACTCCGCGTACGTATGGTATTCTGTTTTTTCTAGATTGAGAGTCAGCTTTAGGGTATGTAGGTCGTGGCTATTTTCGCAGTACACAATGACGGAGTTTTTAGTGTATTTGAGCTGGTATTTCTTTATTCTCATCTTCTTCAGATCATCCCTTAACTGTCGATGATCAGAGGGCCTGCCTTTAGTGACTACCGGCGGTGGTGCCTGTGTTTTAGTCTTCTTCGGTGCGTTTTTGTTACCCGCTGCTTTTTGCCTTACTCCGGTTGACGCGGTTGTAGAGGCTACGCTAACGGCGTCGTCGTCTTCCATATCTAGGTCTTCCAGGGGTTGGTATTTGTTCTTCGTGTCAACAGGGGATTGCCCCTTATCTAAATTCACTACCTTGAAATTTCTTTTAAAAGGAATTTGTTTGAATGGTACCTTAAAGGGCTCTAATTCTTTATTGGGTATCAGGAGATGAGCGGTTCTTGGCGCTGCCGGTGGCGGCGCCATAAGTGTGGTGTCGTCTATTTTAAACGCGGGCGCTGTTGCTATGGGCTCGGTATCGGTGTGAGTTTTTTGCATTGTTGATGTATTTCGCCAGCCGTGACCTTATTGACCTTCAGCTTTTTGGCCGCTTCTTCTCCTTGGAGGGTTGTAGGACTAGCCTTCTTTTTTCCGGTGTCGATTCTCGCTGAGGTATTGTACTTTATTCTCGAGGGGTGTGTATCCCTCATATGCTGTCGAACTTTAGTCATTATGCGGTAAAGTTCGCTTTGCGGTAGTTCGGCGGCGTTGTTTAGCTTTTCTTTCTCAAGGCGACATTGGACGCATATTTCGGCGTAACTATTACATCTAGATTTAGTCTTCTTGATGGTAAGCTCCGAATATCGTCGCTCGGAGTTCGATCCCATCGATACGTTGGACAACGTGTCCTCGTCTTCGGTGTAATCACCCATGGTTAGGGCAAAAGCCGGGGTTCCGTCCCCGGAAACTAGAAAATTAGAGCAACTACGTGCTATGCGGCCTTTACTGGTTACACTTAGTGTAAAAAGCAAGCCTAATACAATGCAAAATGACCGTAAGATCGTGATAGAAGGGTAAATCGCAGTGCTCAACTCTGGGAACACCAGCTAGTCCGATTAGGTACGCGACCAAAATCGAAATCCTTAACCAAATCCGTTACGATATATATAAGGCTAGGGCGTTTAAGTTTAAGAAGTTTCACTTCAGATATGCGCACATAGTGTACACGTTTTTTTTTGGTTGATTTTCTGTTTTTGAGGAGTGTTTTTTACAAGTTTTCAATAAACATTTTCTATAGGCATGTAGTAGTGTAATGGACTAAGTTTTGGGAAATAGTTATTTAGGTTTAGTAAAATAATTTTGTGCGCACTCTTACAGACCTTTTTTTAACTATCCTTTTGACGGTTTTAATGAAAATTGGTGGTGTTATTCGTAGGGCTTATTTAGCCCTGACTAGATTTAGATTATTAAGTCCAGTGGCTTCTCGAGGGGCACCTTAACAAATATTTTAATAAAAAAATACGCCAATGACTTTATTATAATTTTTTTTTGTATCTTGCTTTGTTTTCGAGAAAAAAACATTTGATTGCATGGCCTTGGATGCTATAAAAAAAAACTATCAAACTGGCAAAGACTGGGGTGTACCTGTTCTTTTTTGGAATTTAATAGTTTATTGTGATTATAGAAATTGTCATAAAACTTGTTGCAAGCAATTAAACCAAATAATTTTTCGGTGATTTTTTCAATGGTCAATGATCATGCAATAAAATGGTTTTAATTTTTTTTTTTATCGAAAACGAAGCAAGATAAGAAAGGAAGGTAAACGACGAAAAAAAGGTTGTATTTCTTTACTTAATCCGAAAAAAAATAGAAAAAATTCAAAAAAGTAAGTGGCATACATTTTCTTTAAATAATGCCTAAGGTGCCCCCCGAGACGCCACTGGATTTAATAATTTTAATTTAATTGGATTTAGATTAGTCCCTTATTACTACAAAGAATACCACACATTTCCAGTATCCTCTAAGGAATATTTGGATTGAAAAAAATTTATATATAACACCCTGTATCTAAAAAACTATGCATTTTCAGACATAAGTCTATATAGACTTTTTGTGTTATTTTAACTGCTAAATACGCTGAAAAGTCTCCCGATTATAAATCGGACCACCCGCTGTATACATTTATGTACGTGGAGCTTATTATTTTTACTAGGTTTTGAAACTGTTTTGTTCATTTTAGTTTAGTTATTGTTCAAACATTTGTCTTTTACTTAAGTTAATTTTAGTAACAAAAAGTGAAATACAGTGCCTTTATTTAACCATACAGGAGGCGCGTGAAACTTTTGAACTTCAGAGGGCGCATCGGCCTGAGCGACCGAAAAAGCTGTAAAAACCGACGCTGCTTGAAAACTTGACATATTTCTTAAAAGTACCCTCCACCTAATAATTAAATGATAAAGAAATATCCACTAACTGAACTGAGTTGAAACTAAAACTTGATAGGGCGCCTCAGTCTGGTACACCGAAAATATCAATAAGACCTAATCGAACGGTCTCAACAACATTTTACTACAGACTAATGCTGGAACGTGAAGGGAAAATCGGATGATTCTTAGAATCGAACATCTTGCATTCGAATACTTTTGAGAATCGAATGATTATTCGAATACAAAGAATCGAATTATTTGGATTAGTCACAATATCCCAAATGTTTCAATTAGCTATTCAACCTCTCGAGATTTCGAGTGAGTTCGAAGTTTCGTTCTCGAATTCAAATTTACAAATTGTCTGATCACAATTGTTTGATCTTGAAGTCTTCTTTCTTGATACATTTAAGCATAAGAGCAAAATCTTTTACAAAGATTAGCGAAAGCATTCACGATTAAAAAATTAAATATTGGTTAAAAGTTGTTTTGTTTAGATATTATGTAAGTAAAATTCCCAAAACTCCTTATCTCCTGCATATTGCAAAAATATGTATGTCATACCTGCCGACTACCGCATTTAAAATTAATAATATGTTTACTACAGAAGAAAAATATTTAACAATTAAAAAACTACCACAGCAATTAAACTACTCTATTTTATGCTTTTTATAGTATAGCGTTTTCGATTATTGTTCACCATAGTACAAAACCAAGCCCGCTATTATTTGTTGCTCAGATGGCAGACCAGCACAATCGAACAAGTTATATTATAATCGCATTTGACCAGTGTTGCCAGAGTAACAAAGTAAAAAGTCGCCACAGAATGGTATGAAAAGTCGTCATTTTGCCGTCATATCTTCTTTGATATTTTCAAGGCAGTAAACTGTCAATATTAAGTACATTCGTATCGTTTTTTGAAGAACAAACCAAAACAAGCTTTATTTCTTAACTTTATTAATATTGAAAAAATAAATAAATAAATAAAAGTTAAACAATATTTTCGTATTTCGTAATATCATTCTTTTTAGTGTAACCAGTAACTGACACAGAGAGGTAGCAGGATAGCACTTAATTAAAAATAAAAATAATAAGATAAGATGCAAATGAATATTGTATAATGCTGCAATAAGCAATAACAGGTTGGATTGCTGTTGCGTGAAAACGAAAATATTTTATGCGCCGCGGCGCGTCGTGCTTCGGGAAAGCCCCGAAATTTGACAGTCCAAAGCACACCATGGTGCGTTCAGATATAAGACAATCAAGATAGGACAGGAATGAGTTATAAAGCGTATGTATTAATAATAATATTATACTGATTCTTTTAATTATTCCATTTGATAACTAAAAATTTCCTGATATGAAAAAGTCGTCAAAAATTCCATTATTTTAATAAATCGTCGCCACGCTTTAATCAAGGCAAAAAGTCGTCATTTTGGCGACATGTCGCCCTAAATGGCAACACTGCATTTGACGCGAATTGTGCCGATTCATATTTCTTTTCGATTCAACTAGCATTCGAGGGACGATTAATTCGTTGTTAGCGCATTCGAATCTTTCTGGTATTCGAATTCTTCGTTGAGAATCGAATGCATTCGAATGCAAGCCAGAATCGAATACTTCGATTATTTGTATTCGAATAGTCCCTTCACTAGCTGGAACCACCAAACATATATTTTTCTATGCACCAAACTACCAAACAGGCAGCTACTAAGTGGAGGCAAGCGATACGGCCGCATTGCCGCAACCATATACATATAAAGCCGCAACCATATCTTTTATACGTATATGGCCGCAACCCACTGAAATAAGTAAAACTAAATATATCGCCGGTCTATGAGACCGCGCGCGCCCCCTGTAGGGTTAATATTATTTGATAGAGATACCTAGCAATTCAGATCTTATTCTAAAATAGTAAATATGTAGTAAACAAACGCATAATACACACTACACGTGATCGTGAAGCTTGTCGTGATTCATTTGCATAGTTTCAACATTGACTACAATGAATGGGCGTGTACGTATAGTCTGATGGTTTTATCAGCAGACTTTTTTTCGAAATATCCGCCGTATCCTCCCGCCTGAGGAGACCTGGGCTCCCAATGTTTACATTTGTATTTTTGTCACTTCATCAATGGCCTTCCGCTCTCTACAGGGGCGCAGCCATAAAAAAACTAACCAAAACTAACCCAAGAACATACCCCAAAAAACATGTCTATCATATGAAATGTTGACTATTATTTCACTTCACGCATGGCCTTTCGCTCGCTAAGGAAGCGCAACCAACAGAAACTAAATAAAACTAACCCAAGGCATGTCCAGAATGAAGAAAAAAAATTACAAACATAGGAGCTTAAAAAAATGTTTCGTCGCTAACGGGAATCGAACCCGGCCCGCCGCGCCGGCGAAATTTCAGTGCGTAGTGCACTTGTGAATGCATGTGATTTAAAGACTTGCAATTGGCAAGTATATGGCCCTCCGCTCGCTCCGGGGCTCAAGAAAAGGAAACTAACCAAGTGCTAACCCAAGCCATACCCAAGAAAAACCCAAAAATCAAGAAAAAAACTGTTTACAAAAAAAAAAACAGAACCGACGAGATTTGAACCCGGGTCGCCGAAGTGAAGGCCAACCATACAGACCCCTAGACCATCTGCTGACTTAGAAATGACTAGTTGCATCACGAAGACGGCGTCACCTCACGTAGATAGTCAATCACGCGCCTCTCATTCACAAGTGCACTATGAGCTGAAATCTCGCGTACCGATGCTTTATGTAAATAGATTGTGATAAAGGATATTTCCTCGAGCTTACCACAGCGGTGTGGTTAGTTAAGTTCATGACGTCATGGTTTATTTTGTGGTTCGGGTGGTGACGTAGTAGTAACTGTTTCAATCCAAGGAAATTCCGCAGCTCGCTCTCTTTATTTCTCCCTCTCTTACTCTCTTCGTCTCTCACGACACAGGAGTTTCATAGTCTGTTTTACATTTTTGTCTTACATTTTCTATGTTAATTATATGCTTTAATATGAGGAAGACAATTTTTTTTTTATGGCAGTTGCACATTGCACACACGCCAAAGGGAGATCCTATGGCACTCGACGAGCGGTGTGTGTGCGAAGATGTTGATTGACACGGTTCTTGAATAGTTGCAGATTGTAATTAGTGGGAAACAGATGTCCTGGGAGTGAGTTCCACAGTGATGCAGTGCGCCAGACAAAGGAGTTCTTGTAAAACGATGTTTCAGGTGTTTCCAGTTTCACGACGAACTGTTGCCGTCTGTCGTGACTCTCTGACAGGAGTTGCCAGGGGCGGGATGAGGCGAGCCAAATCCTGGGAACATCTGCCGTGAAAGTATCTGTAAAACAGAGACATCCCGGCCACATGTCTGCGGTGTTCGAGACTATCCAGATTTCGGGTCAACTCCGGGTCGTCGACGAGACGCACAGCTCTCTTCTGAATGGAATCCAGCAGCTTTAGGGTGTGCTTTGGTGCGGCACCCTAGATATGTGAGCACTATTCTAAGCACGGTCTTATTTGAGCTTTGTAGAGCAAGAGCAACTGCTGCGGTGTATAGAGTTTTTTGTTGCAAAATAGCGCACCAAGCTTCTGGAAGGCCGATTTTGCGATGTTAGCAACATGGTCATGCCAGGACATATTGCTGTTGACCGAGACACCCAGCAGTCCGATTGACGAGGATGAAGGAATGGTCGATCCTGCCATAATGATGTCAGGGCCCGCTGTATTGGTCCTCTTGGTAAACGTTGCTGCTTGGGTCTTTGCTGCATTGAACTGGACAAAATTTCGGTCGCCCCAAGTTTGAACTTTCTCCAGGTCTTGATTAATTGCTTGTCTGCGGTGTTGAGTCTCAGTCGCTGGTAAGGGTTTTTCAGATCTAAAGTGAGAGCCAAGGGTACTGTCATCTGCAAAACTGTAAACAGGATTATTCGTTTCGATCAGCAGCAGCAATGTGTGGCATTGTACACAATGAAATAAACACCGATATTAATCAAGCATCAAGCGCTAAATTCTCTAGAGTACAAGGTATCGAGGGTTGTTTAATTACATTTCTTGAGGCATCCTCAAATTCGTTTCTTTGTATATTTAAAAAACCATTTATATCATGTGGACTTACAGAAGTTCAAACTCCTTTTCGAATAGAGGCATTATTAATATGTTTAATTAAAAATTGATCATAAAAAAAACAAATAGTAATTTCACAAAAAGAGGTTATATGATGATGATGATGATGCTAGACCCTCTTTACAGAGGGTTGAATGGCGCTGCTACGAGGCAATTTGCCAGCACACCCTTCGCCTGGCGCTTAGGGAGAGGTAGAGCTACCCTTCTACATCCGTTACAAGTTAGTCCAGTTTGAAGGGCCTTGTATTCGGTGGGAAAGACCAGAAAGACGGGCCTGTGCCCCTGGTGATTCCCGAGCTTTATACAACTATAAGCTAATGAAATGCACAACTGAGTTCCTATGCAAGGAGGCTTCGCACACTGTAGGTATAACCACTTTCTGTCAGAGACTTCAAATCCCCGTAGGGAACACCCCCGACCGCCCTCAGGCCACGCTACCACGCACGGAAATTCCCTGAAGTCCTAGTAGGAATCACCCCACACTACACGACCCACCCCTTACACTGTCCAGCCGGCACGACTTTCCAGACACCCCCCGAAGGATTGGAACACGTTATCTAAGCAAACAGCTTCCACTTCCCGTGCCGAATTCTGTAATCCGTTTCCAACGTGTTCGTCCTTCGACGGCTGGACCGGAAGTGAAAGAGGTTATATCAATAATTACTTGATTTTACAGGCATAATTATGTCAAGTGGTGCTTTTATGGCGAATTCTTCGTTATTAATTAGCAGGGAGTACGTAACCTATTCCATTTTGTTAATAATAAATTTTCTAAAGAAAATAGTTAATACCTACTATTTAGCAGTTTCTCCTTTCAAATTCATAATGTCAAACTACTTAAGTCGTTTTTTCTTGTTAACCGTATTCTACAATGTATTTGAACCGCATTTAAAACGCAACGTCATCATTTGGGCTGCCAAGAAAATGTATTGTTTTAAACCGGAGCGTCATGTCATGCCATCTGTCATCTCATATTGTTTGATTTAATTTTTATTTAGGATCTGTTTGTATTTAAATTTCGGTTTGATTTTATTATAAAGCCACGATGAACAAAGTAACAGCATTACTTCCACTGCTACTTAATGAAAATAATCATTTACCTTTATTGCTTGTTTATATGCAAAAGATCTAAGCCCTGGATGTTTTTATTTTTTTTCAAATACAATAATAGGTAGGCCATTATGCTATTTGCCTAGGTAAAAAATTTAAATTACCATTTTCCAATTGATTAGCCGTTTCCACATCCAGAGATAATAAACAAGTAATCATCAATTTGAATTTGAATAATATGCCTTGCATTTCTAATTTTAGTTTTTCATTACTCATATATTAACAATAGCGTATAGTTATTAAATAACTAATTTATTTACATATATTTTTATATATACTAAAATAAGACAAAACATAATCCAGATTCAGTAACAACAAACCCAGATTTCGGACGTACATGACATATGACAACGACACGGTCAATAGAGAAAGATGGTGAAACGGTTCAAATGCATGTCCAGATTGTTTTTGAATACGGTTCAACACAAAGCAACCGCAACGTCACTATTTGACAAGAAAATACAATGTTTTCAAACCAGTTTGAACCGTATTAGCAAGAAAAAACGGCTTTAACCACTATAAATAGATAGTTAAATGGTTTGGTTTAGTTTGACGTCATGGTTTGACAGATGGTTCGAGGAAATATATATAGACTACGGAGGGCTATCCTATAGCCCTCCGTAATATAGACTATAACATTGTCACTTGTCCGCTGTCAAACATTGATCATTGATAAATTGATAATGATGATGACAAAAAGATAAATAATCTTAAGAAAAAAAACGAATAGAAATTTAAAAAATTGAGAAATAATATATTAATTAGCATGACAAATCGCAGATGGCATAATAATACAGTCTTTTAATTTCGTATGCAAAAAAACTGTTGTTATTGCACAAAACGGTCACTTCCTACATTTTTTAAAATCTGGTTCTTGTCTGATCTGGGTGTGTATTGAAATGTTTACATTTACAATTCAGATTCTTTGACTTTTTTAAAAATGGATCGCCCCAAAGTTAGTCCTACAAAAACTGGTCCAGGTAAAAAAAATACTGAAGACAATTTAGACAATATAAACCAATATTTATCCACTGTTTTTTAATTCTTCAATTTTTCTCTTATCAGTTGCCAATATTGCAGATAATGAGGAAGCATATCCTAGTTTGTCTGATTATCACGATTATGAACCTAATCTCGAGTTTGATGATTCAGAATTACAACAAACTCCTAATTCTGGTTCGATATCAGGTAAGCATAAGATTTATTGAATTAATTAAAATCACTATATGAATGGATGAATTTGTGATACAATACAATTTATACCTATTATTAGTCACAAGTAAATGTAATAAATCTACTTACTAAAAAAGCACTAGAAGTTTTACATTACCTTGAATTCCAGTTCTAGTTGTTATTGAGTTATTGACGACTCCTCAGATACCTAAAGTAGGTGAAGTGAAGGGGCTCTTCACAAAAAAAAACAATAGTTTTTGTGCAGCTAATCATTTTTAGTTAATGTGTAATTTTTTACTGCTAAAAGTAGCCATATATAGAGTTCAGCATAGTTTACTTGAAATTGTGTTTTCAAGACTTCATGTATTCCATTAACAAGTGTAGAATTATGTAAACTAACAACAACACATTCTTGAAAATTACTAGGTATATTATTTATTTATTTATTTATTTTTATACTCCTATGTACACCAGCAGGCTCTTACCTACAATGCAAGAGTCGTGTCAAGAGTGCATAAATATAACTAATAATTAGGCTTAGTATAGGTTATACAAAGGAAAGAAACAATGTCACAGTTTTAACATAAATATATTGATGTTTTGAATCAAAATTGTTTATGGCATGGCTAAGGTATTTACATTTAGTAATCTATATCAGATTCTCTTATTAGTTTATTACACTCACTGAGCATATTATTTAGTGGTGAGCAGCTTAATAGTTACATTATATTATCACAGAACAGTATTCATTGTGCATTCCAAAGCATAATTTTAGAAGCATGAAAAGTAAGAAAGAGCCAAAAATAGTTTTTTAAAGATTGTAGTTTTTAAATCTGGCTCTCCAGAATATCTGCTTGTTCCTTTGCAGCTCCCTCTTAAAAGCTCTGCTTGCAGCACTGTACTGGTCCCAAGCCTCCTCCTGAGCATTCCCTTTTGGGGCATTTCTTAGAGCCTGCCTTGCACTAACGTGAAGTTCAGTCAGTGCTGGGCTCCAACATTAACTCTGAATGTGCCTGTCTCTTTCAGGGGGCATGCTTTCTTAAAGGCTTTGATGATCTTTCTAGTAACCATACTTACTTCACTTCCAAGATTTTCTTCTACCTAGGCTCAAGTTTGATGATCAAATCAAATCAAATCATTTATTTATGTTAAATACCAAAAGGTTTACACAAGTCAAAATATCAGTAAGAAATAACTGCTTATCCTTAAAATATTAAAATATACATTAAACATTTAAGCCTAACAAATTTAAAATACACTAAACAATCTACACTCACAAACATGTAAAAAGTATTTAAAATACGCATAATAAAATATATAAGACACCTTGAAGACACTATACATTATGATTCAACAAACAGAATATAATAATAATAATATCGTTTATTGGTCTTCAGAAATACATAGTATTATAGACAAGTCAAGAGTCTTACACTAAAAATACAATCCTAACTTACTTAAAACCAAAAACATCCAGATACACCAAACAAAAGAAGAATAAGACACTAGCCCTGCCGTACCAATGAATAACAGTCATCAAAGGAATATAAAGGATTTTCAGTCAATAGCTTATAAATTTTTGCTTTAAAATTTCTTAAAGTTTATTTATTTATCAACGGAATCCATTTACATTGTAGTTATTAAAATATACATACAAAATATAATAAATTACATTCATATTACGTAAAAAGTATCACATATCACAAAACAAAATCACAGTAACTACACTAAATCTATTAACACAGCCAAGAACCACTTACAAGGGAACAATTGGGTTGATGATAGAATATTTTACAAAATTTGTTTCAGTTTGTTCTTAAAGTTACCAAATTTAGAGTCAAACAAATTTATTTGTCCCAGCAGGCCATTAGCCCTGCGAACCAGTCGTGTAGTTGGTTCATTCATGCCATAGTTAGTGTGGTGAAATGGTACTATAAAAGTTTCTGACTGTCTGTTATTTCGAGAAGGAACTCTAAGTTTAAAATGTGACAACAATTGAGGACAGTCTATAGCAGCATTTATTACCTTATGTAAAAAACATAGATCTAGTAGAATTCTTCTTGATTCTAGTGTTGGCAAATTTAGACTATCCCTTACCCATTGATAGTTATATTCATCCCTATGATATCCACTCCTAAATGCAGCAATTCTCAAAAATTTATTCTGGACCCTCTCTAGCTGTTAAGTTAAGGTCTTGATACACAGGTTTACATATTAAAATTATCCATAAAATTCATACATTAAAATGACAACGCAGGTTTATACGTTAAAATTATATCTACTCATATCAAAGTTCAAAAACTCATTTACGCTATAGAATATATTTCTAGTTAAAAACAATTTTAGTCCTTTTCTAAAATATAGTTTGCCCAGCCGTTGTTGACCCTCGAAACGCATGCAATCGCATGCGTTTCGAGGGTCAAGAACGGCTGGGCGAACTATACCTGTGTTCCAGAGTTCTAACAGGAACAGGTAATTTATTGAACAGCTTCACAGCCGTAAAATCTGGTCTGCTTTGACACTTAGCCAGTCTGCAATAAATAGGCACCATGTTTTGTCTGGTTCTGGTACAATAGTCATGAACGTCCCCATGTGTCGTGAAACTGCTCTCACTTTTCTTTATGAAAAGTAAGTTTTCCATTATAAATACTGCCGGAAAGGTGAGGATTCCAAGTTGATGGAAAGCATTTCTACAATCCTCCCGAAACCCAAGGTGTGCCAGAATTCTAATGGCTTTTCTCTGCAGCGCGAACACCCTGTCCGCAGACGACGCCCCACCCCACACCGCGATAGCATATATCATTACTGAGTGAAACAGAGCATGACAGGCGGCCAGGAGTGTCCCATCTGACATGCAGTCCACCATACTTCTCAGCAAGAACACGCAACTTCTCAGTCTTCCACAGACACTGTTAGCATGAACATCCCATTTCAGCTTTGGATCCAGATGCACCCCTAGAAACTTGGCACTCTCCTGATTTTCATCTCCCCCAAGGTCGCGCAGGGTAAAAATCATGTTTTGTGTTTTATCAACATTTAACTGCAGTTCGTTGGTTGCAAACCACTCTTCTGCCCTTGACTGTGCCTCCCACATCACAGCTTCAATTTATTCAAGCCGCTGTCCTTGCAGACTGAGTGTCGGGTCGTCGGCCGACCCCGCAGTGGGCTCCTCTGATGGTAGGTCATTTCATAGATTAAGAAACGAAACTCCACCCACCCTGACAATCTGCCTACGGTTTTCTAGGTATGACTCTAGCAGCTTTATGCTAGATCAAATCCATAGCACTTGAGTTTGTTTATTAAGATTTCATGGGAAACACAGTCATATAGTTATCATATATTTAAAATAAAAAATGTTTTGGAATTTAAGTTCAAATACAATATTACTTAGTTGTCCTTTTTTATATATTTAATTAATTAAGCTTAACATTATCTAGTACTTTAATCAATACTTTTAAAAATAATTTTAATATTTTTATAAGCAAATTAGGGGAATTTTTATTTCATTTTTTGAACGAGTTGTAGAATTGCCTAAATGCCTATTAAGTGGTATTGTATTTACCTTCCACATTTTGAGATGGCAGCATGATTTTCTTTATGTTTTCCGCGGTTTCGGGACCTTCGAACCACTTTAAGGTGGAATTTCCCACGTCATTCAAACTCGATCCATAATTGGATGGATCCAATGCTGATGGAATGTTTTCATCTGTATGAATCCAAATATTTGGTATGTAAGATGTTTTCAAAATTTGTTGATACAATTCTCTTGAGCATGGTGGCAGATTGGACGAATTAAATTGGAAGAGATATCGAAGAAGATCTACGGCAGCAGCGATTCTCAATGTCGTCAACGTTGCCAGCTTTCAACTTTTCTAATTAAAAATTATTTAAAAAATTATCTGCGTTCTCGTATATCGGATAGGCAATAATGTACCAATATTAGGTAGAATTCCGTGGAATTATTATATTAATACTTAATTTTATCGAGGTAGATAGTAATTGAAAGGTAGTATTTAGTAGGTAATAACACTAGTTGCTTAAATTGTCTTCTTTTCCCTAGTAAATTAATACTTCACAAATCGTTTGCTTTTGAATATTTCGTCTATCCAGTATCTAAATATTGCTAGAAAAAAGGCAAATTAAATCAAATCAAATAAGGCTTTATTATCATAAATTTCAAGAAATTCATTGACAAAGCTGGAAAAAAAGGTCATCAGTTTGCTAAATACTTAAAATAGTCATACACTAAAGGTTATAATACAGTAATAAAACTTAACATGTCAATAAAACAAAAAATTGGTTAAAAATAAATTAACAGTTAAAAATATAGTTAAAATAAATCACAAACAGACAGAATTAGAAGTCTTCCACACAGACCCAATTACAAACGTTAAAAGCAGGTAGGTACATAACAGAAACAAAATATTTAAAACTAATTTAAAACAATAAAATAAGACAAATCAATTAAAATTATGCCCGTAGTACTCCTCAACAGAATAACATGCAAGTGACACCAGAAGGCCTCTGACCCTTTTCCTAAATTTCACATAACTGTTCAGGCTTCTCAATTCCAACGGCAAATGATTAAATATTTTCTTGGAATTATAAAATATAGAGTTTTTAGTCAGAGAAGAAGAAGGAATGGGTAAAGATACAAAGTGTGAGCTTCTAGTATTAACAACATGTAACGGGTGAGAGGGATTGAAAATGTTGTTTTTGTATTTTCGAAACATTATACATGCAGATTCTAGTATAAAAAGAGATGCCAAGGTCAAGATACCTTTTGAAATAAAATGAGGCCTACAGGATTCATCACGATTCAGACCATAGAGGTATCTCAAGGCTCTTTTCTGAATAACAAAGACCCGTTGAAACAGACCTAGTGAGCAGCAACACCAGAATGCAATACCGTATCTCAGGTGGCTCTCAACAGAATAATACACAGTCCTGGCAACAGACTTGTCCAAATGACGTTTCACAGTCCAAATGGCATAGCAACCCGCTGACAATTTGCCACACAGTTCTAAGATGTGAGAGTCATATTTTAGTTTAGCATCCAAATGCAATCCTAGAAACTTATTGGAACTGCTAGTCCTTATTAATTGACCATCCAGTGATATTTCTCCCATATCCCCCTTAAAATTTATAATACTGGTCTTTTTGATATTGAAGCTCAATCTATTGGCACTGCACCAGTTCTTTATCGCCTCTAAGTCCTCCCTTACAAGGTTTTCAAGTTGTGCTGGATCCTGGTGATGCCAGAGGACTGTAGTATCATCAGCAAAGGAGGAACAGCGACCATAAGAGATCATGCCAGCTAGATCATTAACATATATAAGGAACAACAGAGGTCCCAAGACAGAACCCTGGGGCACTCCAGCAGACAAAGAACCCACCGCTGATTGCTCCTCATGAATCTGAACCACCTGGCGTCGCCCTGATAGAAAAAACTCAAACCAGTCGAGAACCGGGCCTCTAAACCCATATGTACAAAGTTTAGCCAGCAATATCTCATGATCAACACAGTCAAACGCTTTACTAATATCACAAAAAACGGCAGAAGCCACTTCACCATTGTTCAAGCTGAGGTATAAATGCTCTAGGAGATGGAAAATTGCATCATCTGTATTTTTAGAATCTGAAAACCAAATTGGGAATTAGAAAGAATTTGGTGCTGTTCCAGAAACTTCAACATTCTCTCCTTGACCAATTTTTTTATGATTTTACTAAGGATGGGTAGTAAAGAGATAATTAGATGGACATTGTTTTTCGCCTGTCTTAAAGATTGGTATA
>MU191330.1:0-27842 GCA_016904865.1 Pissodes strobi
CCACCACCAACTAACTCTTTTTTACGGTAACGCAAATATTCTATGATAAAATATATAGTTTAGTTTAATTAATATTAAAAGTAAAATGTAAAAATGTGTTAATTTATAGTTTACTCTAAAACCAATAATGAATATAAAGATTAAACTCACCTTTCGCTTTGCGGCTCTACTTTTTTGATTTTGGTTTAATTTGGAATACCTACTAGGGTATGAGAAAAATAAATAATACATGCTATTATTTTTTTCTCGCCTTGGACACAAGTTTATTATTTAAGCAAACATAGTCGTAATACGTGGCTCTAGTTGAAAATACCGTCGGCGTCACTGAAAATTTTGAAGCAGTGATTCGGCCTATTAGGTAATTTACTTCTAGCAGTCTTATTCAATTAAATTATTACTTTATTTGATTGATATACTTACACGGTATAAGAATTATATAAAATATAGAGGATCTGATTAAAAAATAAATAATCATTATATACAGGTAGGTACTGTTTAGAAAAACTATACCTAACAATTATTTATTTTTACCATTAAATAATTGCTAATGAAAGCAAAAGCAATTTAGTATGTAATTAAAAAGTACAGAAATAATACCGGAGCACATTCCTGCAAAAATCTACTCAACTTGGTTAAGCATAGTGTACGAATTTTTATTATTGCTTTTGAATGAAATGTTGTCATATTAAAGCATATTTATAACAAAAAAGGAATACAATTTGTCCACGGAATATACAGCGTAAACCAAAAGAACACTTATTTTGTTATTTTAATCAGAAGTACCCCTAGTACCGGCTAGGGCCGTCTTTCGAGCCAGCCTCAGTACGCCACTGCACTCGCGCATGGACCGGCTCTGCGAATACAAACTATAGAGCATAGCATAAAATGCCATTTTCAAAGGCACACATTTTTAAGTATCCAATGCACCTGGTATATCCGCTATTTTTTTTAGATAGGTATACGTTGACCTTTAATTTTTTTATTCAATAGCATTTAACTGTTCCATGTCTGATACATATATAGTTTGATTCGCATTTTGTAGTACCGCCAACGCTTCTTGATCGTACACGACATTTTGAAGCAAAATTTATGTATTCCTCTCTTCACTTTGTGTTCCTCTTGTGCAAGATTGTCTTTTTTAAAATATTCTTTATTTCTCTCAGATACTGCTTTTATTTGGATTAATCTGGTTTGACGTATTCTGCATGATTTATGTAAGTAGATTTTATACAAAATATTCAGGTTGGTCTGACCACATTTACATCGAGTCGTAGGATTTTTATAACTAACTAAGGTCAATATTAATTTGTTGATGTATCCGTTAAATTAATGATGCATATTAGCCAAGGAAAAAAATTAGCCTTCACCAGGTTTGTTCATCATCTTTCATTGATTCATGGTAATATATTATGGGCAATAACTTAAATTAAACTTAAAAGCAACTGTTTTATCAAAATTAGAAGGTTGTTAAAATATTTAAGTGTTCACGGGAAACATTGAATGTCGGGTGACTTGAACACTTTCAATGTGGTTTTTGACTGTCTCAAGTTACCCTCTCTTCTGAGTGTCTTGAGACAATGGTGATTTCAGGCGAGTGGCGCATGTGAAAAATATGGCGGGTGCCTTGAGACTTACCTAACGTAAGCTATATAATAAAAATAATTCTGATAATATGATAAATCAAAAATTAACTTTTCTTCCTAGACTTAACACAAAAAATATTAATTTAGGATAAAAGCTGTGTATATATGTACGAGACATATTAAATGAAAACACTTTTCTGTTCCATGCAAAACAAACAATACACAAAATATGCACAACATTCAAAAAATAAAAGAACCATTGTTACACGTTTCATTTAAAAACTAAGCAGTATTTTCACGCTGCACAAAATGTGGTTTTAGGCTGCAAATAATTTGAATTAGGTACATTTATTTCTGCAGAGAAGTGAGATATTTCTGGGATTGGAACTTTTTCGTAAAAACTTACAAATGATTAGACAAGTAGATTTTTTTTCTGAAATTTTTCCGATAAACTTCTTATTTTGGGTCAAATTTCGTTTAGCCTAAATCCGTTAGGAAGAAATTAGTTTTATTTTTGACATTATAATACCTCTCTCAACGCAGAACAATCAAAATTTTCGGCGCAAATACATCAATCTAATTTAAAAAAAATATATATTAAAAGAGCGAAAATCCATTAGAAAAAAATCTTGGCTTAGAGTAACTCTCTACCTCTTTAACCCTAATTAACCAAAGTAAAAAGACAAGCGCGATACGCGCGCTTGTCTCTTCACTATCCCAAATTACCGCAAACTAACCCAGACTAACCCAAACTAACCTAAACTAACCCAAACTAACCCAAACTAATCCAAACTAACCTAAACTAACCAGAGTAAAAAGACAAGCGCGCTACGCCTAGGCGCGCTTGTCTCTTCACTATCCCAATTTACCCCAAACTAACCCAAACTAACTCAAACTAACCCAAAATTATCATATAAAAGTCTAGTTTTCTGAAAAACAAAACATTTGCGGAGAAAAGGAAAATTATTTTTGTGTAAGTATTCTTGTGTAGAATCATCCTATAGAATGATATTTTTTGTAGCCGATTTCCGCTATTCTAAACTACAAAAAAAATCATTAATTTGGGATTTTCGGATAAAATTAATAACACCGTTTTAATTCATAGGTTTTTCTGGACCGGCCCATGACAAAAAAATAATGGGAAAATTATCCAAATATGGGTTTTAGCTAAATTATCATATAAAAAAATTCTAGTTTTCTGGAAAACAAAACATTTGCGGAAAAAAGGAAAATTATTTTTATGCTAGTATTCTTGTGTAGAATTATCCTATAGAACGATATTTTTTGTAGGCGATTTCCGCTAAAAGAAACTTGAGCCCTTATTTTATCTTACAAATGTTTGGGTTTTCTCTGCACTTAGAGCCGCTTGCTCTGGCTCCAGGGTGTAATTTTTTTTCCCGTAAGATAATCCGCTAAGATGAAACCACGAATTTTGAGTTTCTCAATTTTTAAATTGTTCTGCTTCTTAGCTTTGTGGCAGTTTCAATGAATTAAGTTCATTTGGTGGTAACATCAGACCTGTCTCAAGTTACCACCCTAAGGTCGCACTTTTGCTTCGTTAAAAAAAAAACAGTGAAAAGGAAAAAAATTGTCGTTCGATATGGCACTGTCGACGAAACACAATAAGCACCTAACTCACCAAATTTTGTTTTTCTACTACTATTGCAATTGAAGATGCTTGCAAACTTTTAATTGTCTCAAGTCATCGATCATCTCTAGTCACCTGACTTGACGTAACAAAGGTAAAATTTGGAACGCTTAGATCTACCCTATTATCTACTAAAATAGGATTTAAAACAAATCCATACCATTAATAGTTATTTCTCTGACAAGTTCTGAACGTAGGCCTTTACCGCACGCGATGGAAGTTGCACTTAGTTAGTTTGGGTTAGTTTGAGCAAGTTAAATTTTTAATACAGTGCCGTAAAGAAACTTTACGTACCCAGTGCTGTAAAGAAAAAAGGTATTGAAAATTAAAAGCAAAATTTAGGAAATGTCAAATGTCACTAAAGCGTGGCATGATGGTATGTAATAATTTTTGGAAAAAAAAGATAATATATTACAAAATTTGAAGCAACAGCGGAAAAATACATGCAAGACAATATTTAAAAATATAGTTAACTATAAATTGAAATAAAACATACAATTTGTAGCGTAATCCAAATTCAGTGCTAGCGAGCTTCACTTTGTTCATCAGTGATAAGTGAGCAGTTTTGGTAAATTACAGAAGAGTTATTTTCTTGCGCCATGCATTGTACAAGGTGGCGCATTTTGGATGCATTTACGGGGTTTCTCGGTATTTAGGAAAGATAGAAGGATACGGTCTTCGCGACACCGGGCTATTTTTTTTGTTAAACAAAGGATATCGTAAACACAATTTTCCTAGGCCTCTTCGTTTTTGAGCTACAGGCTACAGGACGATTTTAAAAATGTTGTATTTTCTGGCACCCCTTGTATTTCAGCTACCTGATAACTTACAGAAAATAAGATAAAAACGGATGCTTATAATAGTACTTTTTACGTAAAAATCAGTGGCGTGCCCAAAATTTTTGCCAGAGAAACTGTTTTTGAGATATGACCCAAACATATAATTCCATAAAATGGAAAATCCTGTATTTTTTTTCCACCATTTAATTGCTCTATTTTTTCCCATAAAAATGAAACACTTAACTTTCCCTATATTTGGAAATACATAGTAAAAATTTTAAAAAATGGCGAATTTAATGTTATATTCTTCTAGTTGGCTATCAATTTTATTTAAAAATTCGAAGCAATGGGGATGTTTAATTATTTAAAAAATTATTATTATACACCGGCTTGCAAACAAACTAGGCTTAAAAGGGCATCATTAGATTAAAGTAGGTCTTGGAGACAAAAGTTAAATTCAATTGTTATTTGATTTTTTGACAGCTTTAAAAGCAGTGATTTAAAAAGTAAAAAATGGCGTATGACAACTTTATAAATTTAATATGTTAGAATGTTATACTGAATGTGGAAAAAATAGTGTTGTTGCCTCCGAAATGTATTTTCAAAGGTATCCGGAAAGAAGACTCATATTCAAATATTTAAAAGGCTAGAGAGAAACTTGCAGAGAGTTGGATCATTTCAAAAGCCAAGACCAAAACTCTACCACAAAAGAATAACAAGGAAATCGAAGAGATTGTAGCTAATCCGCATGCCTCTTCAAGAGAGATTAGAAATAATATTGGAGTAAATCGGAAAAAAAATTAAGAGAATATTGCGACAACACAAGTATCGACAGTACCATTATAGAAAAGTTCAGCTTTTGCAGCCGGGTGATGCCGAACGGCAAATAATATTTAGTAATTGGTATTTGAGAAAAGCTAGGGAGGACAATATGTTTTTTAGAAAAATTATATGGTCGGATGAAGCTCATATTTCCAGCCAAGGAATATTTAATCGCCATAATAATCTTTTTATCCGATCGGACGAAAAACGACACCTTTCCGATGTGTTTTCTCACCGCAAAAGTCATGATTCCAGTATATTGTATTCGTTGCTTGGCAACATGCAATAACTGTAGAAGAATAGAAAATAACAGTCCGGGAATATATACATTTTGTCATATTCAAACGCCTTGTTTGTCAGATCTGACGTCTATCAAAAGTAACATTTAGCTGTAGTTTCCGTAGCTACGTAATAAACTTCAAGGTCGCTCGATTCAAAACTTGCTATTATGTTGAGTTTAAATTTAAAACACGTTTTTATTTACAGTAATATTTGGCTCTATTTATATAAGTACGTATTCTAATTAATTTCGATCGGATAAAAAATAATATGTGCAACTCGTAGGAAAAGCACATTCCTGGACTCCTGTGTTGCTGGCCTCGGCTGCGCCTCGTCCAGCAACTACCACAGTCGTCCAGGAATGTTTTGCTTTTCCTCCTAGTTACACAGTATACTATTATTGGACAAGTCGCAATCCACACATTACAGTTGACAAAGTTAGTTCAAGAGAAATTTGGTTTTAACATTTGGTGTGCTCTGTATAACTGCAGAATCTTCTGTTATATTGTGTTTGATGGTAATCTCACACCAGATCGATATATGGACATTTTACAAGAACATCTTTTGGAAGAAATCCAAGACATCAACGACGTTTACTTCCAACAAGATGGAGCACCAAGCCACAATGCAAGGAGAGTGGGTTATCTTCTAAACAGATATTTTCATAATAAGTGGATAGTTACCAGTGGTCCTGTTAGGTGGCCACCTCGGTCACCTGACTTGACGCCTTTAGATTTTTTCTTCTGGGGTTTTATAAAAAATCAAATATATAGAGTTAAAAGTAATAACGTTAATGAAACTGCAAGTACGTTTTAGCGATAGTTTAAGGAAAGTAACAAGACTGGATTTATATAATACATTGTGAAGTGTCGAAAAACGTTGTAGGCAGTGGCTTGCACTTTGAAAATAAGAGGTAACCGAATGTTGTTTTTGTTATACCAAATATACTTAATATAGCTATAATCAATAATTAATTAAATTCAAGTAATTCTCGATTTATATTTCTTTATCGACTATTAAATTTAAATAAAAATAATTAATTTTATTTAAATAAATAGTTCTTGATATGGAAAATAAAGTGTATAGAGTATTGTTTCGAATTTTTAAATAAAATTCATAGACAACTAGAAGAATATAACATTAATAGAAAATGTTATGTGATATCATTTTTATGGGAAAAAATAAAGCAATTTAATGACGAAAAAAAATACAGGGTGTTCCATTTAAAAAAATTATATGTTTGGGTTATATCTCAAAAACAGTATCTCTGGCAAAAATTTCGGGCACGCCACTGAATTCTACGTAAAAAGTACTATAAGCATCCGTTTTTATCTTATTTTCTGTAAGTTATCAGGTAGCTGAGATACGAGGGGTGCCCGAAAAGAGAACATGTTTAAAATCGCCCTGTAGCTCAAAAACGAAGAGGCCTAGCAAAATTGTGTTTACTGTATCTTTTAGTTTAACAAAAATAACCCGGTGCGTGTCGCGAAAACCGCATTCTTCTATCTTTACTAATTATCGAGAAACTACGTAAATGCATCCAAAATGCGCCACCCTGTACCTGATTGTACAGGGGTGGTCGAATTCGAGTCTATGTATGGGGTTCTCGAAAAAGGTAAGACACACAGTGTTAGTCAAACTAAGGCAAAATGGCTCATTTAGGTGCCTAATAATATCCCGTTTAGAATTTACAATTCGGAGTATTTCGGGAGATATTCGGAAAAAACCGAAATTTTTTGAATAATCGTTTTATGTTTTTCCTGCGCTTATTTAAAAACGGATTTCAAATTGAATTGCACTTTTGCATTGCATCTTTTACCCGCCCTATCCAATGGTGGTATCTAGTTTGGAATCAGACGTTTGGTCCTCAAGGGGTAATCGTCAACTTACTTTTTTTTTAAATACGAAGTTTTTTCGTATTTCATTTTTCAGATGATATTGGTATTCGTAATATAAATATGTGTTATTATTATTTTTTGTAATCCTTTTTTGTAATTTTTATTTCTATTTTTTTAAAGTATTAATTTTGCTTTGGAATAATTTTGAATAGTTCAAGTTACTTTTGAAATTTTTATATTCTATAAAATATTTCATTTTGTTTTTGTATTGTGTTGTTCAGTTAGTTTCATTGACAAATAAATGAAGTAGAAGTGGACATTTTATGCATTAGACTAGGACATTTTATGATATTACTATGATGTTGTCTTCTTAATGATGATCATAATAATAATATTATTGTCTTAATTTTTTTATTGGATCCGATGTCATCTGTAACGCCAGATATTATTACTGAATTTCCTGCACTACTGCGACTATCTAGATTTTAACAAATTATAATTAATCTATAGTTATTATTATGTAACAATTTGGATAACTTTAGTTAGATCCATTAATTTCCCATTTGGAAGAATAATTATTGATATCAAGTATAGTATCACGTAGTATTATTTTGAATTGTTGATGTTGATCTATGTTTTTTTTGTTGATTAATAGTTGAGCAACTCGTTAGCATAATAGTTCAGGACCACATTCTTGTAAAATATAAATGAACCTGTTTATTTAATTTTACTACTTTTTATTTTTATTAAAAATAAAGGCTCCACTTTCCACTTAACACAAAAACAAAATAAAATATTTTTAGAAAATATAAAAAAATTCTAAAGTAACTTAAGCTATTTAAAATTACGCCAAAACAAAATAAATAATAAGAAAAACATAAACATTAAAAAAAAATGAATCAAAAAAAAATAAAAACACATATTCATATTAATAATGTCAATACCATCTGAAAACTGATAAAAAAAATGAGAGTTCGTATTTAAAAAAGGAAAGTTGAATATGACCCCTTGAAGACGAAACGTCGGATTCCAAACTGGATACCACCATTGGATAGAGCGCAAAAAGTGGCAATGCAAAAGTGCAAGTGAATTTGAAATCCAGTTTCAAATAAGCCCAGGATTTTTTTTTTCAAAATTTAATTTTTTTCCGAATATCTCCGAAAATACTCGGCATTTTAAAACTTTCTAAACGGCATATTGTTAGACACCTAAATCCGCAATTTTGTCCTAATTTGACCAACACTGTACCTCTTACGGTTTTCGAGATCCTCATACATAGACGCGAATTCGAGCCACCCTGTACAGTAGATTGCTGTGATCTGAAAATTGCTAGAGATGTAGGCAGCGGGTTGTTCCGTGTTGGTAGACTAGGGGCATTCTCTAAAGTCTCTGTCACTGCTACTGCCGTTGATGTTGAACACTGCTTAGTGCAGTGTTAACATAGAAAACTTTGACCATGCTTGAAGGTGAATACTTCTTAGAGATCATATAAAAGTGTGCCAAAATTACCGTTAACTTCTGGTGCTTTTTTTCTTTGCAGCATGTTTGTAATTATATTCCTTATTATATCGGTCCTGAGATTTTTGTGGAATTAAAGAGCCGGATATATCTTCATCGGATGTCCATCTCTCGAGAATATATTTCATACCAGAAAATGATAAATTTGAACTGCGAAACACGAACCTATCTGATTTATTGTCTACGTGGTAGCTATACTGATTTGTTGCAACTCAGTCGAGCAGAATTATAAAATGCAACGCAGTCGAGCAGATTTTGATGAATGCCATGTAGACCAGACGTTTAACCAAATTCCTGTCATCACAGTTTTGACATAAAATGATTTCTAATATTTTACATTATACAAGTAGAGAAGAAACTCATAGAAGTATAAGAAAAAAATAGGTACCTAGTAAAAATACTTTGCAATGATATTATACTTATTCGCTATTAGATGTGGTTAGCATCATTGTTTAGTAAAGTAGCAAGAAAATATTACATATTATAAAATATAAACATATTATTACAAGAATGCGGTAAAGAATGTTTACAGCACTGAGTGCGGTAAAGTACTCCTTAAGGCACGCAAATAATCAGACCATGCAGAGTAAAAAATAAGTATATTTAAATGCATTGATTTCTTGGATATTTCATAATTTACGAAATATTTTAAATTATGATATTTTTGAAACCTATAAATACAACGGAAAAGTTTTATTTATTTGTTATTTACTGCATAGAAATAAATTATAGTAGAGATCAAAGGAATATTTGGGAATTTCAGTGAACTTCCCATTTCCCAAACTATTGTACGTTCGTTATAGGGTGGTAATAATTTATAGTTCAGCATTTCTCCATTACTTTACGCAACCTACATTTTTGATTGAAACCTTGATTTTCTTCGGGATAATAGAAATGATTAAAGAACATCATATTATATCATAATTGGGATGAATATTGCCGATGATTTTTTGACTACAGTTTGAGAAGTTGTCGCGGATTAAATATGGGGTGATAATTTAACACATAATAAAACATTGTGAAATAATAAATAAATTGTCTATAAGGATCTCTTCCTAGAAAATTTGACATGGGTCAAATAGTAGCTAACACAACTTAATTAAATTTAACTTAAACAAATACTACCTATTACTTCATAATATATTACATACGAAAAATGAGTGAAATAGGTTATTGTGTGAACACTAATTTAGCAACAGGGCATTGGGCTTGGAAATTTTTATGAATTGGAATAAAATACCCATGGGATTAATTTACAGTTCTAGGTACCACGTAGGAAATTTTGGGATGACTTGAGTAATAATAAAAACAGACATTAAGGCATAATATCATTCGATACATTTGCATAACTATATCCTAATCAACCTACGGTGCGCTTTGGGAAGATCAATGTAATAATCTCCCTGAAAAATGATCACTGAAATCAGTTTGTTGTATGTCAATTTGAAACATATGCGCATATGTGGTTGGCCCGTTGACTATATACTTTATATTATCTACATTATATACTTACTCGTATTGTAATGAATGCTTTACGCTGTATTATTTTGTTGGTTCCAGTAGTTACTATAAAGCGACCACCACATTATCCAATTAGGGGTCACCTAAAAAATGCTTCAAAGTTGTCATTGGTAGTGTATGCTGGAGTAGGTAGCAAACAGTTAATTCAGCTTTGAGAAATGTTTATATTTATAGAAAAAACATTTTTGCATTCACCAAATTAAAAATGCCAGTAAATTTTTTAACTATTTCAGCATTGCATTATATCCTTATTAAGTAATGCATTAAATAATCTAACTATTAAATTGTAGTAAATTTCCTTTCTGAATTATTTTCTTTCAAAATTCTAGCTTCAGACATTTTATGCTTGTGTTTTGGTTGTTATTTGACGTGATGCTACCAATCTTTTCTTAGTGTCTAAAAACATCGTATTGGAATTTGCGAATAAATACTCAACTGTAAAAACAAAAATTGCTTGAATTTTAATATGCGGTGTCCTTTCACTAGCGAGCGAATTTTGGTATAAAAACATGCAAAAAACGATCTTAAATTCCATTACTCTCTGTATCATTGACTTTGCTAATTTAAAATTTTAAATAGTTTGGTAATATTCGATAACATTTACAATTACCAGTTGTTCTCCGACGTAACTTTTGCATAAAATACGCATTCTTTACTTATGAATGTAAAATGCTTTTGTTTTCATTGTTAAAAAGAGAAATGAAATATGTAGGTACTAGAGAGTGATATGTTGAATTTGTTTGTAGCTTGGTAAAAATATTAAAGAAAAGAAAGAACATTAATGTAAATAATACCTCAATTATTTATTACTCAAGTAAAGTTGAAATCCAGTAATATCCACATAAACATAGGTACAGTAAAAATGAGGGTATATCCAAAATCGTATCTAAGAGTAAGTCAAGCTAAATACTTAAGAAAAAAGTTGTTTATTTTGATTAGTATCTTCTCTTCGTTAAAGCTATTAACCTGTTGATCTGAGAAAAAAATCTCTAAAGACAAATTTTATTAACGAATACTTTTAAGCGAACACTATTGTAATAACGCATGAAAGAAATGCGAATAGGATTTTTGAAAATCTGCTATATTGCTATATTCCCATTATGTAGATGAAATTGCTGACTGAGCAGATTAGACCTAACTCTTTTATATTTAATCCTAGTTTATCTAAAAATAACTTTTCAAATTAATTACTCGTTCTCTATTAAACTGAAATAAAATGTATTTATTTATTTATTTATTTACCTTTTAGTTATTCATGGAGCCTATCAAAGACAACTATAAACTAGGAATGACGTACAACAATAATTACCGAAATATTTATGTAAAAAGTAATTCAAATTTAACTAAGCCTATTAAAAAATTATATATGTAAGGAACAACAATTAATAAACATAATAAATAATTGAATACAATGTGACAGAACAAAGTTATTGGAAAAATAAATAAATCACCAAAATCATATTATAGAAAGAAATGTCAAAGTTTTTCAGCGCTGCAAAATGTGACGAAAAGTTTCTGTAGAAATATTAAGTAAATCGATCTTATATTCGTGGGTTTAAATACTACACATTGCAAAATCGCGCATGACCAAATGTGGGAACAGAGTGCGGTCCTGTTAGGTATTTAAGCTTCTGGTTTTTAATGCATTAACGATTTCCTGCTCTAAAAAATACGGCATTTCTATAATAGGTGGACAACATACTTCGTTACCTTCACTAATTCCATGCGAGCCACAAGATGAAAAGGACCACTTGAAAAAATCCGCGAACGATTCTAAAATATTAGGCGTAGTCTTGTCTTCAGTTATACCCTTATAGCACATATTCTCTGGATGTCATTTTGTTCTACTTTATTTTTAGTAAAATGTAAGAATAGTTTAGGAGCTCATTAAATATATTGGCAGTTTTATGAATGTATTGTTTGCGTATAAACAATACATTGAAAAAACTGCACAAGATATTGAATTAGTTTCTAAACTATTCTGGCATTTTACTAAAAATAAAGTAGAACTAAAATGACATCCAGAGAATATGTGCTATAAGAGTACAACTGTTAAGATTGGGCCTAATAATTTAGTATCGTTTGCAGATTTTTTGAAGCGGTCCTTTTCTTCTTGTGGTTTGTTTACATATAGACAATACATTCAAAAAACTGCGCAAGAAATTGAAAGAGTTTCTAAACTATTCAGGCATTTTACTAAAAATGAAGTAGAACTAAAATATCTAGATAATATGTGCTATAAGGGTATAACTGTAGAATCGTTTGCAGATTTTTTCAAGCGATCCTTTTCTTCTTGTAGTTTGTTTACATATAAACAATATATTCAAAAAACTGCACAAAATATTGAACGAGTTTCTAAACTATTCTGGTATTTTACTAAAAATAAAGTAGAACTAAATTATCTAGAGAATATATGCGATAAGGGTATAACTGATAAGACTATGCGTAATATTTTAGAATCGTTTGCGAATTTTTTCAAGCAGTCCTTTTCTTCTTATGGCTCGCGTGGTATTAGTGAAGATAAAGAGGTATGTTGTACAGGGTGGCCCATTTAAGAGGGGCCTATACCTTATCTCGAAAACTACGGGGGTTGGAAAAAAAATTAAATACAAAAGTTGTTCCTAGTAAAATGATCTTTTTTTTTTGTATTGTTTTAATCGTCACTTTTTTATATACAGAATGGTCAAAGAAAGTTACACTTTTTTAAATGAAACACCCTATATTTTATTACATTTTTGGATTCTACTTAAAATTCTAAACATATTTGATGTATGATGTTATACCTCTAGAGTTAGTAGTTTCACAGATATAAACAGTTGAAAATCGGTACTTTGACTACTTTTCACCTTGGTAGCAAGAAGAACATTAGAGATGGAGTAAAATTAATTTCACATTCCTATCTTAACTTTTCAAGAGCTATTTGTCGGTACTTATTGGCAGGTGGTACCATGGGTACCAAATCTGGTACCTCTGTAGGTACCATCAGATAGCACCATCAGATAGCTCTTGGAAAGTTAAGATAGGAATGTGGAATTCATTTTACTCCATCATTAATGGCCTTTTATAGCTGTGAAACTATTAACTCTAGGGGTATAACATCATACCACAAATATGCTTAGAATTTTAAGTAGAATCCAAAAATGTAATAAAATATAGGATGTTTCATTTAAAAAAGTATAACTTTCTTTGGCCATCCTGTATATAAAAAAGTGACGATTAAAACAATACAAAAAAAATAAAGATCGTTTAATTAGGAATAACTTTTGTATTTAAATTTTTTTTCCAACACCCGTAGTTTTCGAAATAAGGTAAAACGGGCCACCCTGTACACCTATTATAGAAATATCGTATTTTTCAGAGCAGAAAATCATTGACGCAATAAAAACCTGGAACCTAAATACACAACATGACCAACTCTAGTCCCACATTTAGTCATGCGCGATTTTGCAATGTGTAGCATTTAAAACCACAAATATAAGATCGATGTACTTAATGTTTCTATAGAAGCTTTTCGTCGCATTTTGCAGCGGTGAGAAACTCTGACTGACAATCCTTTCTAGAGTATAATTTAATTTTGATGATTTATTTATTTAACTTTATTCTGTGGCATTGTATGCAGTTATTCATTATTTTTGAAGTGAAACTTTTATTACCGAATGTTAAGTCAGAAACAAGGTTGAAACGGTTATCAAAGTGAAACGCCCCTTCAATTAAGCATGTTCCAGTATAGCTTGAGGGTTGAAATATTCAGGACATGTAGCGAGGAAAAAATGTGAAAATATTGGAAAAAACCTAAAAAACCGGAAAATTAATAAAGGTATCATAAAACGAAATAAGAAAAACAATGATAAAAAAATATTGTTCGGAAGGTTAATAAAAGTATTTTAAAACCAAATAAGAAAAAAAATATTAAAAAAATGGAAGAAAAATTGATTGGAAATTTAATTAAAGTATTATAAAACAAAATAAAGAAAAAAATTATAAAAACAAAAGTTAGAGGAATTCGGTTTTCGGCGAAAAACTGTTGAAAAAATGAAAAAGAATAAGAAAGTGTCGAAACCGGGGGCAAAAGATGAGAAGAAAAGCTTAGAAAAAAATATATAAACACGATTCTTAAAATATTTCAGAAGTTTCACTTCAGTTGTGTGCTTTTTTATTAGTTCCCGTTCCTTACATGAATAATTTTTTAATAGGTTTAGTTAAATATGAATTAGTTTTTACATACATATTTCGGTAATTACTGTTTCTTTCCTAGTTTATAGTTGTGTTTTTATGACTGTAAGATAGGCTTCATAAATAAATAAAAGGCAAATAAACAAATAAATAAATTTCATTCGCGCGAAATATTCTTTTTATCTTTTGCCTCTAAGAACTTTAAACGTATTCAATTATCAGTTTGCTTTAAGTTAGGTATAATGTCATGTGAATTCCTAGGAGGATGTTATATTTTTGGAATCTCGTTATAATAGACTCATTTTCAATTTTTCAAAAATAATTTTATTCAAAATACCCTGACATATAAAGTTGGTATACCAAAAATCAGACTTTTCTGGGAAGTCTAAATCGGTGAAAATAAATAAGAAAGTGCTGCTGGAACATTGTAAAGACGTGACGTCATCAGATATGAAATTCGCGTTGGGATATATATTTATCTATGACAGTGACAAAAACGACAGCATTCTCCCTATCTTATTACGTCACATCCCTGATCCAGACGCCCTTCGAATTCTGCATATTTAAACTTTTATATTTCAAGAACTGCTTAACGAATTGATTTAAAATTTTGAATATGGCTTATTTTTATGAAGTATTTTGGATAGGTAATAGAAATTTAATTGTTTTTTTTTAATCAGCCCATTATACTTAGACAGGAAATCTGTTTATTTTTGTTATAATTTATTGTAAAAAGTAGCGGAAGCAACTTCAATAAAGTTTGTCGCTTCCAAAAAGGATCAGTTGATAGATAATAGGGTACTATGTCACCCAATAAAATTTGCCTATGAAAAGTTATAGCTATCCTTAAAGTTCAAACTGAACTCTCCAATTTTCAAACTTTGTGTTTTATAGCTTTTCATGAAATTCAAGAAATTGTTCAAGATGTTAACTAAGTTATCACTCATTCAAATTAGAATAAAATATACTCTTTCACCTCGCCATGTGGAAGACATTACTATTGATCAAGAGCAATGAACTGTTTGTTCTCAGTTTCGATACTATTCATGTACCCAATTGAGGGATTTCGTCATATAGAAAATTCATTATAGTTTATAACGAGTAAATATATACATTTTAGTTTCCTAAAAAACTGCACAAACAAATTTTTTATCTTCTGTTTTCGTTGATATTTTTTCTATCCTTATATTGATATTAGTTCGACTCAGGTTTATCAAAAGGCAGAACGACTTTCCATATCTATCCTTGTTAATATATGGATATAGATCGCTATCCTTTTTAGATAAAACAAATATCATAGATTATCTATAGGAAGTCTAGTTTTGCTAATGCACATGAAAAATATTATAGTTTAGCTAGAGGTGATAATTGTAGTCCCAATGTGAAAGCTGAAAGTGTGAGGCAAACGCCTCAGTTATCTCTTGAAAGCCCTCAAGTATTCGGTTGTTGTAAGACATCAGGAATGGAGGGTTAGATTCAATTTTGAGATTGTTGATAAATAACCAGAAGTCCGTGATTTTTTCACAGAATAGATGTTCTACATTGATAAGATATGGGAGATATGGGAGGTTGCACATATCAGTTCAAACCTTAACTTCACGACGAACATCATAGTTGCTACCAAGACCTAACTTCCTAAATAATTTGTTTGTACTTCTAAGAAATGCATTGCGAAACTCTCCATCAAACTATCTGGAATGTTTTTCAATCGCGATACACCTCCTCGGCACAAAGCGGTCGATGCCCTCGAAGATCACCTCATAGAAGTAACACATCATTGCGTTAATATCAACAATACTTGATATGAAGGACCAGTCAACTTTCTCATAAAATTGATTCAGTTTGGAGCAACTGGCTCTAAGAAATTGATTGATAGACCGCAGCTGTGCTGCCGTTTCTCAACATTTTGACAGGCCGGAGGCAAAAATGTGCCAGGATGGTAATTATCCATTGTCAGCAATGAAAGGGAACAGCAAGCCGAAACAGAAAAACTATCTAGGCCATCAGTTAAGATCAGATCAAGTGCTCTACCGAGGCAGTTTGGAACCGAATTTAGCTTCTGCAACCCAAGAAAATACATTGTGTGCCTATAATCTCAGCAGACTGTGAGTGAAATTCCGTTGGGACCAATCAATCTTCCTCAAGAGAAAGGTTAAAGTCGCCGTATAATAAAAATCTGTGTTTTATATACTTGTTTCGTAGAGATTCGCATGTGTTAGCAGAAAGACTGATAGCACTCAGTGATCGACATTGGAGGTATATAGATAACAAGCCTGCACCCACCAGTGCTCACCTGAATCCAGACATCCTCGTATGTGTTAAAAGCAGAGGTGGATAAAACAGAAGCTTCAATCTTGATTGACGTGGCTATAATAGCACCGCCAGTCCGAGCTCGGAATAGCTTCTGTCTCTTCGATAGACAGTGTATTGATCACTGAACAATTCAGAATTGAAGAATGTATTGTTCAGCCAGGTTTCGGAGGGAGCTGTCAGGTCATAGTTCCAAGTGGCTCCAGACATTTCTGGTCGGAAGCAAAGGCAGTAAGTAATAGCTTTACAAAAACGTCTCTCCCACCTTTGACAGACGAACGCGGCATCACGGCAACTACAGTCAAGGAAAAAGCAAACATGCTCAACAAATTGTTTTCATCGCACTCTACCTTAAATCTCCCCCAAGGCGAGGCTCTCCCCACCATATGCAACATCAAGACTACTATGGCAGAAGTTAAGTTTCATCACCGTTATATAACACCCATTTTTCCAGACTTTTTTCTCTGCCTTACCGAAAAGGGATTTACCCATCTTCTTGAGTCGCTTGAGTGCAACCTGTTCCAAAAAGGCAAGAAAACCCAATCTATCAAACTATCGCCCAATTACCTGGCTTCCAATAATCTTCAAAGTCTTGGAACGTGTAGTTAATCAGCGACTACTCAAGTACCTCGAGACCAACAGATTAATAAGGGACATCCAATACGGCTTTTGCAAAGAGAGATCAACAGGAGAACAAGGATCGCGAGAGATTGCGTTCGATATTACGAAGGCATTCTACAGAGCTTGGCATGACGGATTGCTCAACAAACTGCCGTCCTTTGGATTGCCAACCTCTCTCTGCAGCTGGCTTGCCAGTTTACTTAAGAACCCATCTCTGCACGGTCATTCCTTCATCCTCGTCAATCGGACTACTGGGTGTCTCGGTCAACCTCAATATGTCCTGGCATGACCACGTTGCTAACATCGCAAAATCAGCCTCGCAAAAGCGTGGTGCGCTATTTTGCAACAAAAAACTATATACACCGCAGCAACTGCTCCTGCTCTACAAAGTACAATTACGACCTTGCTTAGAATATTGCTCACATATTTAGGGTGACTCACCAAAGCACATCCTGAAGCTGCTAGATTCCATTCAGAAGAGAGCTGTGCGTCTCGTCGGCGACCCAAAGTTGAACCGGGATATGGATAGTCTGGAACACTGCAGATATGTGGTCGATATATATCCCTGTTTTACAGCTATTTTCGCGGCAAGTCGCACCCGTTCGTGGTACAACTCGAAACACCAGGAACATCGCCTTCTTACAAGGATTTCTTTGTCTGACGCACTGCATTGCTGTGGAACTAATTCCCAGGACATCTGTTTCCTCCAAATTACAATTTACAGCTACTCAAGAACTATGTCAATCAACATCTTCGCACACACATCACTGGTCGCCATAGGATCTCCCCTTAGTGTGTGTGTCACTGCCATAAAAAAAATAAAAAAAGCGTGACTGTATCTCAAAAGCTCGGTCCTAATGTAGTGGTCTTTTAGGAAAGTGGTTCAACGAATGCAAAAAAGGCGTGCCCAAGTTCAATGAATTTTGAGCGTCGTCTTCAGTTAGAAGGGTCGATTCTTGTTGGGAAAGATCATGGCCCTATATATTCTTCCTTCGAAAACGGGACCGTCAAAAATTACCCTTGTGGGAAACGTTGCAAATCTCTGCAGATGCTCCCATAGCAGATTGATGATTTTGACCAATCCCTAATCTTTTTGCAGGCGAAGATACAACTCGGTAACTTGTCTCGGCATACCAACTTTTATCAACCGAGTCAGTCAAATTATCCAAACTAACCTCGTGCTTGACGCTAAAAACTCTGCTGAATATGATGAGGTTACTGTCATTAATCAATATATTTAATAATCTCCTATCTCACGCGCAAGGTGGTCCAATGATAATCATGTTTGTGCTGGTCGTCAGTTTACTGTTAACTCGAAATACTGCGTTGTCCTTTCCTGCAAATATGACGATAAAGTCACTAAATAAATATTTTATATAATAACTAAATATATGATATGATATAGATAAAATTCATTCAAATATTAAGAAAATCAGAAAAAATTGCATTGTAGCAAATGTGTTACTAAAATTTAGGTTTCATTTAAATTTTATTAAAAGAGTGAAAAATGCTAACTATTCAAGCAACCAATATTATGTGAATATTAAAAGAGATTTGAATGGATAAATATTATTATTAACTATCCTTCATAGGATTCCGCAAATATGTTAAAGTGAAGATCTTATAAATAAAAATAATATATTGTAAAATAAGTGTGGCACATCCAGTACGAGTTTGAACTGTACTATAGACGTGCACATCATACTTGTGCTACGAGTGACTGCATATCACTTTTTTCATACAAACTGTTCCACTAGTTGGACAAAATACAAATTATCTTCATTATTAATATAAAATAGACGGAAAAGTTTTTTTTTTGTTAAAAGCTATAGATAGTCTGGAAGTTTATATTTTAGAATTATTCGATAGAACGCGCGTCAAACAATGATATGGACTTCAAGGCCTATATTTAGAACTTGTTTGTGTGATAAAAAAAAACGATATTTTGTTTATGGGTTAGTTTGGGCATCGAATATAGTTAATATTCGGTAGTTTGGGTTTGAGCAGCTCCAAATCCATTAGAATAAAAACTGTATACTAACGGTTTATTTCCCATTTATTTGAAATTATAATTGAGAGTTGGAATACAATTTTTGAAAAGTCGTCCCAAAAATATATTCTTTCTTGCTATGGAAATAGTTTTTGAAATAGAAGGCTGGCGTGTGCATGCCCTTGATCACCTATCGGTATCGCGTACCTCTGTAGAATTAGTAAGGATAGTGCAACTTTTTGAGTTATTTTGTTGTCATTTTCTCTATCGTTTGCAAAGGAATTATGAATATATCTTTCCACAACGCTACTGGTTCCCCACCTGCCAGGACGTTTAACAGTTAGTGAATCGCCTTCTACATTGACTAAAATAGTACCCAAAAAGTGCCGAAAGTAATGGTTTACAATGTTTCCATGCTATTCAGGAGTAAGGACCTTAAAGTTTATTGCGACATATTTTTGATACGACTGGCTTGTTGATAATTCCGAAAAAGCTTCTAGCGATCAAATATGGGGAAGGAAGAATATTTTTAGAAAAGAGAGTGATTTGAAAAATTTGGGTTTGGTATTGAGTATTCTAACCAACAATGCTGAATGTAGGGCTTCCAAGCAATAACTAGTTGTAGTTCTTTCCGATGATAGGCTTTAGTTAGACCTGCAACAAAAGCAACTAACGAAACAATACCTTTGTCTCTCTCTTGAACATAGCTTATAGTAGAGTGCCGAACGCAGCAAGGGCCTTGTATAAATGATTTGTGTGGGCACCTCGGGGTTACAAGCTGAACTTTCACAGAATGAAGGCTTTATTATATTAATTCAAAATCCCAAGGCAATAAAAAATCAGAACGGGCAAAAGGGCAGTATACCTAAAAATCGAGATTATTGTATGAACGTATAGAATATTAATTTATGTATGTTCTCATATAAAATTCATGTACATTTTTGTACGAATTATATTTTTTATCTTTGCTTGAAATATGCAGATTACATTGGCGCTTACGGCAAAATAAATAAAACCATTGAAATATCTCCCTTCGAACCTGTGCAAAATCTGATTGAAATATATTCACCTCGCATTCTCTCCGAAATGAAGGCTCAAATAAAAAAATTTTATTCTTGCAAAAGTTTGCCCTAAGTATCTAGAATACGTAGGTGCAAGAATAAATTTTTTTCCCAAATGGTAATGGAAAAATAGAATTAAATGTAAAAAAGTAATTTTCTTCTAGCCGCGACGGTCCGATCTCGCGCTGCTCGAATACTCTCGAATCTCAATTTTCTCCATAGCTCCCTCTCTCTCTCGCCTATTGTACAATACAGTAGGTGTTAAGAGTACTATGGCGTTGTATATTGAGATCCTATACGCTGCTAGGTGGTAAAGAGGTATAGTAGTTTTTTTTTTATAAATAATCATATACTTGATGTAATTGCTATTAAAAAGAATAATGCTTTTGTTCAGCACAAAAAAACTCAAAATGTAAGAAAAAATCATTATAATAACAAAACTGTTTATCGCCAGGGTCCGTATCTTCTTCAGGAATAGATAGATACAATGATTTCAGTTTTGTCTTCCAGTATTTTTTTCTTAATGTAAGTTTGTTTTTACATATGTTCTGTGCCATGCAATTGCGTACTCCTATGTAACCTATTTGATTTATCCTGCATGTACAAGCTTTGCTTGCACAATCTAATAAAAATATTTTATTAATTTTAATTATGTACCTATTAAGTCTAATAATAATTTACCTTTTTACATCCACATGAAATAAGTACTTTTACAACCGAAGGAAGTGTTGTCAAAATTGGGGATAAATGTGGGATAGCTAATAAAAAAAACAGTTAACGAACTTTTTATCTGAACGAGCACTGTCATAAAACAAATTTCAAGTTCGCAACTATAATGGGGATTTACCAATCTTTTTGATAAAAAAACAAATTGCGAACCAATGGACAACAAATTACTATCCTCTCACGAAGAAGCTGATACTAGGATTTTGTTGCATATACTCTCTGCTAAACATTGTGTGTATTTGAGATCCATAGATGTACTTGTACTTCTGGTACATTTTAAAAATATATATTTCTAAATACTTTGGGTAAAATGTGGAAGAGGAAGTTCAGTGCGATATGTGGCCGTTCATGATATCAACCTAGAGGAAAAATTTGCAAAACATTTACCTGAATTTCATGCTCTAACGGTTGTAATACAACAAGCTAGTTTTCAAGATTAGGAAAATAAAATGTTGGAAAACTTATCTAAATTATTCGGATTATTTAGATGGTATTGAGGTCCAGGAATTTTCAGATGGCATGTTCAATAACATGGAAAAATTTATCATAAAATTATTTTCATGAAATCCAAACATTTCGTCAATTAATATTTGAAGGACACTATTGGCCTCTTCAGCGCTAATTGAAAAAACTAGCGCCTGCAAAAAATAGTTTAAAATTTCACAGTCTGAGATCCGAGAGCACATTATCAAACTAAGGTGTGCTTCAGTTCTTTAGAACCAAATCCCCTATTACCAGAGGTGACAGAATGCAGATGGAAATTTTAGGTGGCAGGTGATATCCAAGTATTATCCCCGATTTTGACAACACTTCCAGCATTTCCTTCGGATTTAAAAGTATTTATTGCATGTGGATGTAAAAAATCTTGTACATGGAAAAGAAATTAAATAGGTTGCATAGTATCATGCAAAAAAATAACTGGAAGGCAATGAAGTCATTGTGTATTCCTGAAAAAGATAGAGACACTGAAGATACACAAAGATTTTTTTTTACATTTTGAATTTTTCTCTTCTGAATAAAAGCTAGTTCTTTTTTTAATAGCAGTTGTATTAAGTATATGATTTTTTTTCTACTTCTTTATTACCTAATCGAAAATGTCTTCATTGACTTTATTCAAATATTGATCTTATATTTTTAAATTAATTAGTTATTATTAGTATTCTAACCCGTAATGTGTAAAAGCGCTTATTATATTGTATTGTACAATAGGCGAGAGAGAGAGGGAGCTATGGAGAAAAGTGAGATGCGAGAGTACTCGACCAGCGCGAGAGCGGGTCATTGCGGCTAGAAGGAAATTATTTTTTTACATTTAATTCTATATTTCGATTACCATTTGAGACAAAAATATATTCTTATACCTGTGTATGCTAGATAATTGGGGCAAACTTTTTGCAAAAATATTTTTTTTATTTGAGAATTCCTTTCGGAGAGAATGCGACGTGAATACAAAAATAAGTATATTTCAATCAGATTTTACTCAGGTTCGAACGAAGATATTTAAATTTTTACATTTATTTTGCCGTAAGGGCCATTGTATTCAGCATATTTCAAGCAATGATAAAAAATATAATTCGTACAAAAATGTAGATGAATTTCATATGAAAACATTCATAAATTAATATTCTATACGTTCATATAATAATCTGGATTTTTAGGTATACTGTCCTTTTGCCCGTTCCAATTTTTTATTACCTTGGGATTTTGAATTAATATAATAAAACCTTCATTCTGTGAAAATTTCAGCATGTAACCCCGAGGTGCCAAAAAAATTTATAATTAGCACTCTACTATCCAACACTGGTGGAGGTAAATTTTCATCACTATCCTATTTATGTAGAGGTTAGTAACTGAATTAATACTCGCACGTTATGATAAAAGCGGAAATATTTCAAAGGCAGTAAACCATGAAAATATTGCGACTTTTTCTAGCAGTAGTAGAGATAAATATTTCGTTTATAGCAGAAGATTTTCTAATTTGAAAATAGTGAGCCAAGAAGTTTTTATGTGACTTGATGTGTGTTATAATATGTAAAAGAAAGAAAGTCATTTCTTAGTAAGAAGTGACACATTAATTCGACTAAACAAATCGAGATGTTTTTATCATCGAGAAATTAATTAAAAAATACATCTATTAACCTACATTCTAGGGATTAACGACTTACTCTTCTTCTTCTTCATTTTGTTTATTCTTTAGACGTCATCTGATCGAGTCTTTAGCAAAGTATTGCAATACGTTGACATCATTTTCGATAACAGCGAAACCGGTGTGTCGGTAAAAGTTATTGCATTTTGTGCCTTAATGGTTTTAGATATGGTTATATAGCAGAATTATTTGTACTGTTATGGTTACTATATCAACTATATATAATATAATTCATTATCATTATATTAAAAATAGCCTTTGTTCATAGATTGATATTCGATATATTTTTAAACTTTTGGAATGCTGTGGTTCTCGACGTTTTGATTGAAAGTGCTCAGCTTTTGAGTTGCAGGTTTTCATATTTGTACCTTTGAATGTATCTTTCTAAAATATTCGCCTCTCTTTTATTTAATGTTAATCCTAATCGAAAAGTGTAGATTGGACCTTGGTCGATTTTGTAAACAAGCAGAGACTGCACATGGGCAGTATAAATTACCATAGGGGCTAGTTCTAAAGTGAATTTGAAAATAAAGCAAAAACTTTTAGCGCTATATGAATACTTTAGTATGGTATTTTACTTGAAAACAACTTAAAGCTCGTAACTAAACAAATATAAACTTTTAAAGTATTTATTTCTGTCGTTGCTAGAATGTATACAATTTCAGTCGATGCTAGGTATCGATGTCACGCAATATCAAAATAACAATACTTATAGATACTAAAGAACTGCATAAACAGACATTCCTAACAAAATATACGGTTATAAATACAACCTTGCAGCTAAACACAGTTAAATGTTCGTTAAAGTTCCTACGGAACCACTCAATGTGAGCTTGATTAACTGGGATAACGCTGAGATAAAATACAGTATTATACAAGTAATAATAAAAAGATAAATATTACCTTAATGTCCACAATAAGCTACTATGTACAATATATTCACCAATTGACGAGCAACGTTCAATCGTTGAGCAGTTTATCTTCCAACACAGGGAAAGTCACTTAAAATACTTACTAAGTCTCTCCTTAACTTCTACATATAATGTACCTCGACTTCTTGGAAATAAGAATGACTCAAGTTCTGGAGTGAATTGAAAATATGCAGTAATATGTACGAATAACTTTTCTTGGTAGCGCAATGGCGTAGAGAGTTTATTTTACCTTGCAGAGTAAATTGCACTGCAAGCGCATGACAGGAATACTTTTGTAGAAATGCGGTTTTAATACACGCAACAAAATTGATTATATAACACGCTAAGCTGGTCGCATAGGCAGGCTACACTCCGAGTAAAAAAATAGCACTCATGAGAAACTAAACGAGTGAGTTTACTTACATGACCGAGTGCCACAGAGAACACTTACTATAGCGAGTAAGCGAATCAGGGAACAACTTCTATGGCCGAGTGCCACAGCGAGCGCGGTATATCGCGACTTACTTAGAAGAGAGTCGGGGAACAAGTCTATTCAAGAAGTTGAGGACGCGTTCTTTCTTCCTTGGCGCCTGAATTTACCCCCACTCCTGAAATACCCCTTCCGTAGAGGGCAACTCTTGTAAATATAGAGAAGTTATAAAAAAATTACCGGTTGTCTAATTAAAAATTGTGAATTTTAACACAAACCTGGTCGAAATCTGCTGACTGGTTTTTATAAAATTCGATTATTGTAGATCGGAACTTTAGGGACCCTAAATTGACTGTTTCCGGTGGTCGCTGAAAGAACCACTGTGATTGGTCGGATGCGTTTCTGCTTGTAGCTGACCCTAGCTTATGTTTTGAAATAAGTGGATTGTATGGTTCGAAGCAGTTCTGCTTCTAGTTAAACTGATGATGATGACAAGACATATCGCTAAGAGTGTCGCCGCGAGATTTTAAAGGGCATTGTTTGGAATGCGATACACAGTGGCGTGGAATATTAATATAATAGGAATCAAATTGCTAGATTTGAAAACATCTTCAAATCGTTGTTGAACAGCTAGGTTTCAAATATATTTATAAGCTCTATTAAAATATACGTAAAAAAAAACAAAGATGTCACTGCTTAGCATTTTCATGACGGAATGTACCAATAGGATTCCATACCCTCATATTTAAGCGTTTACGTGTTCTTAATGGCGAACCCTAATGTAATGGGAATGAGAAAGTAAATTAAACATATTACTTCCAAAAATCAAAAATTCTCACTTTAGTACAAAAATTTTAAGTAAATACCGGTTTTAAAAAATTCAAAATACATTCATACGAGAGTGATGAGGAAAAAAAATGTAAGTGGAAACAAATATTATTTTAGCCTTGTCTTTAGTATTTAACATCTCACAGCTAACACAATTTAACACAAAATTTCTTACAGTGACAATAGTAGAGCATAGATAATTACATTTCCATGCAAGCTCACACATAATAAGCGCATTAAGGAAATAGCCGATGTAAAATTATTTAAATGTCTAGATGTATTATGTATGTATGAATTTCAAGGCGATCTTTTAATTGTATCTACCACTTTACTCCTTTCTGATTATAAATTGTCCGTTTCTACAAAAGCTACTATGTGTGATAGTTTTCTCCACTATGGGAACACTTGACATGTCTCTTCATCTCATTTGATACATTCGACCTATACTTGCCAACTCATTCCTATTTTCATACTGCCTTCTAAACAAGTAACTGTAGAAATTTTGACGCATCAAATGCATCAGTTTCTCTATAAAACGTCTCTGAGATGAATGCGTTTTCTTTGGAATAAATAAATCTATTAGTAGGAGAGAGTTTTTAGTTATACCGCCCCAAATAAACTAAGCCATAGAACATATAAAGGTCTACCTACGATTTCTACTAAACCACAATATAAAACGTTTAATTATGATAAGGTAATAATGATTTTTGAGATTCGTTGTCAGTGTTAATAAATGTCCTTGTTCAATGTAAAAAATAAACCTCTTAGGTTTATTGATTTTAAAAATGTAATCTTCTACCTACTACTCACTATTTCAAACTTAAGCAACCTATTTTTATTTTATCTGACATTGATATCATGTCATGGTAAACAACTAAACAACAATTATTTGTCTTATTCTTCCCAACTAGTGCTGATTTAGATATCTAATTTATTAAGTGATTCTGTATTATGTTACACGTACATACGTGTTTGATAAAATTCACACGTGAACGCTTCAAGTACCAGTTGATATGTTAGATTCGCTGTTGAGCCCGAAAAACTTGATCTGTAATTAGGGCTGCCAGATACAGGCTCGTCATTTCGGGGGAGGGTAGGTGTTGATGCAAAATATTTTCAAAACAATTGTATTATGCATCTTACTTAAACTTTCGCAAGAATCAAAACACAACTTCAACTAAACCTAAACCAGGAATTAAACTGCTCTCCTTGGATTTATAAAATCAAAAGAAGTCCTAATTTTTGAAAAAAAAAACATCAATTAAACCTAAATCAAAAATTAGATAGCCCTCTTTGGATTTGTAAAATCAAACTAAATGCAAATTATCCTTACAACTAATGTATTATGCATATTATTTAAACTTTCGCAAACAAAACACAACATCAACTAACAGCTCTTTTTGGGTTTTATAAAATCAAAATAAATCTTAATCTTTAGGGAAAAAAAATAAAAAACAACATCAACTAAACCTAGAGCAAAAATGAAACAGCTCTCTTTGGATTTATAAAATCAAAATAAATCCTAATCTTTGGGAAAAAATTAAAAAACATAAACTAAACCGAGAACAAAAATTAAACAGCTCTTTTTGGATTTATAAAAATCAGAAAAAAATTTTAATCTTTGGGAAAAACAAATCAACTAAACCTAAAACAGCTCTCTTAGTATTTCTAAATTTATGTATATTTATATTTTATTTATTGAACTATTCCGCCTATTCGTAATCCTTACTTTGTGAAAAAAAAATTATTGGAAAATTCGGGGACATTAACTTGTAATTACTGGACAAGGGACCAGTATCCTAAATTACCGGATTTTCTCGGATTTCCCGGCCATCTGGCAACCCTATTTGTAATTCAAAGGACACAAAAATAGTATATTTCATTACAAGTCTAGAAATATCCATTTCTTGACCTGTAATGGACAATATGTTTTTTATCCGATCGGACGAAAAACGACACCTTTCCGATGTGTTTTCTCACCGCAAAAGTTATGATTCCAGTATATAACTGTACAAGAATAGAAAATAACTGTCCGGGAATATAACATTCCCGTTCTAGGCCGGGAATGTAACATTTCTGTCATATTCAAACGCCTTGTTTGTCAGATCTGACGTCTATCAAAAGTAACATTTTGCTGTAGATTCCGTAGCTACGTAATAAACTTCAAGCTCGCTCGATTCAAAACTTGATATTATGTTGAGTTTATTTATATAAGTACGTATTCTAATTAATTTCGATCGGATAAAAAATAGTACGTGCAACTCGTAGGAAAAGCACATTACTGGACTCCTGTGTTGCTGGTCTCGGCTGCGCCTCGTCCAGCAACTACCACAGTCGTCCAGGAATGTTTTGCTTTTCCTCCTAGTTACACAATATACTATTATTTTACCCGTAAACAACGACACAAGAAGAAAAGAGATAAGAAATATATTTCAAACATTTTCGTTTTCATAACAGTTATAGGCATCATAAAAAAGTGTAACTGGAGTAAGGATATAAAAAATTATCTAATTAAATAACTAGTCAAAATAATGACCCTAACTAAAACCGCTTTTAGTCGGCGGTGTTATTACTAATGTTAATGTTTATCGTACAATTTGTACTATTGCACAGGTTTAGTCTTTTTGGCATTTGATTTTGGGGTGACATATGCCCCCCCCC
>JAEQML010055244.1:0-36424 GCA_016904865.1 Pissodes strobi
GTACCCATGATAGTGTCACTCTATGTTGACTTCCTATGTCATTCAGAACATTGTAGCAATCCAGTACCAATTTCGATGTTATTTTGTTAGATTGCACAGCTTTATTGCCGCTTGGCTGTCGGAGAAGATCGCAATTGTTGTTTTGTTGTAACTGTATCTTCTTTTTATTTCCTTTGCACACTGTTTTATTGCTGTTGTTTCCGCTTGGAACACTGTCGCTAGTTTGCCCATGGAAATCGAAATTCTTGTTTTCGTCCTTGGTTCATATATTCCGGCTCCTACTCCTTCCCGTGTTTTTGAGCCGTCGGTGTACCAGATCACATTTGCCCTAATTGGGGGGCCATTTTTCCAATCTTTCCTGTTTGGAATATGTATCGAGTACTTTTTGACAAAGCTGTACTTGCCTATGGTGCTATCCGTGGGCAATCCCAGGATGTCATCTGCCTTGATTTCTTTGTTTAGTTTATCTTGTTTGGTATTATGCTTTGAACGCGACTTATTTGCCTTTTTGCCTCCGCCTACATGGTTCTTGTCCACCATACTACTGAACCATACGCTATCATTGGTCTTACCACTGTTGTGTATAGCCACAGTGTCATTTTGGGATTTAGGCCCCAATTCTTTCCGCACATCCTTCTGTATCTTCCTAGCGCAACTGTGGCTCTAAGAGTTGCTTTTTGGAAGTGTGGTTTCCAGGTAAGCCTCTGGTCAAATATGACTCCTAGATATTTTGCTTCCTTGGAAAAAGGTATTTGTTAGTCCTGTAAGGGCTCGCCTTCTGGTAAATGGAATGATTATCGTCTTTTTTGGATTAACTGATAGCTGTTCATCTTTACACCAGTTCTCCACTATTTTGAGAGCTTTTTGGCTTCTCTCTGAGAGAGTACTGTCAAATCTGCCTCGTACTACAATCGTTAGGTCGTCTGTATATCCTAGACAGTAAAAGCCTTCTGAAGACAGTTTTTATAATAAGTCGTCCACTAATATGGCCCATAGTAGTGGAGATAGAACTCCCCCCTGGGGGCATCCTCTTCCCACCGCTGCCTTTGTGGTTGTTTCTCCCAGAGTGGTTGAGATTATCCTGTGCTTTAGACTAGTTTCTATCCATTTGCGCAGTGCTGTTGGAGTCCCTCTCCTTTCCAACGCGCTTATAATAGAGTCTGTTGAGGCGTGATTGAAAGCCCCTTCTATGTCCACGAATGTGGCTACGGCAATCTCCTTGTCCTCTAAGGACCTTGAAAGAAGCCTATTTAGGTCGTCCAGGGCTAGGTCTGTCGACTTTCCTGGTTGATAAGCATATTGACGTTCACTTAGTGGGAACGCCTGTAGAGTATTATCTCTGATATACCTATCTACTAGCCTTTCCAGGGTCTTGAGCATAAAAGAAGATAGGCTTATGGGTCTATATGACTTTGGTGTGCGGTCCAAGATTCTGCCAACTTTCGGCAGGTATAGGACCCTTACCTGTTGCCATAGACTAGGTACAACGCACCAGGCTAGACACCCTCTAAATATTCTGCATAGGTGTGGAAATAAGATGTCCTGACCTTTTTGCAGAAGTATGGGGTGTATTTCGTCTAGGCCTGGTGACTTAAATGGTTGGAATTGGTTGATGGCCCATCTAATCCTCGCAGGTGTTACTACCTCTTTAACTATTTCCCACTCCTGTCTACCTGGTCTTTGTGGCCTTGGCTTAGGCGGAAGGTCAGATGAGCCTGTTAATTGCATTGCTGTCGGAAAGTGTGCCTTTAGCAGCAGTGTTAAACTTTCCTCAGCTGTTTTGGTGTACGTGTTGTCCTCCTTTTTAAGGAGCTCGACATTGTTGTTTGTGTTTTCTTTTGCTAGGACTTTGTGAATTCGGGCGCATGCTGGGGTCTCATTTACCCTTTCGCAGAACCTTCTCCACAAATCCCGTTTGGCTTTTCGTATCTCTTTATTATACTCTGTTAGTTTTGACCTGTAAAGATTCCAGTCATTGGTTGCTTTGGCTTTATTAAATAGCCTTCTGACGGTTTCCCTCAGCGTTCCGAGTTTTCCGTTCCACCAGACTGTGCTTCCTTTTTGTTTCCAGGTTTTAACTGGGCAATTATCCTGATATGCCGTAGCTATTGCTTCGGTAATCAGCTGTACTGTGACTTCTAAATTTTCCGCGTCCTTAACCTTGGCTGTTACCCTTTGTAGACCTTCTTCGAGGGATTTTGAATATCTTACCCAGTTTGTGTCACGGGGATTTCTAAACCGTATTGCTTTAGGGGAGGGGATTTTAAAATCAAAGCTAATATGCCTGTGATCAAAGCAGGATGGTTCATCTGATACTATCCAATTGTGGATCATGTCGCTCGCCCTGTTAGAACTTAAGGACACGTCAAGGACCCCCTGACGGGCTCTCGTTACGAATGTTGGTTCGTTGCCTACATTGGCAATATTTAAACCTTCTGTTAAAATAAATTGTAATAAGGACTCACCTCTTCCATTGACGTTCGTGCTGCCCCACATCGTGTGATGTGCGTTAGCATCACATCCTAGAATGAGTTGGAGCTTCTGTTCCTCACAGTAGGATATAACATCCTTGAGCATCAAGGGGGGACATTTTTGCTCCTCTCCTGGGAAGTAGGCGGAACATGCAACTATGCTTCTTCCACCTTCCTTCGTGGGTAGTGACAGGATAGCTGTAACAAAATCGTCCGAGCATAGCCCCGGGATTAAAGTACATTTAATCCTATTATTATGAATGATACATGCACGAGGTTTATTAGCTGACCTATCGTACAGTAACTTACCTTGGGAGGGCTTGAGGCCTACAATTTTCCCTTCGTTGATCCAAGGTTCCTGCAGGAGGGCGATGTCGAGGCCTTTATGTTCAAATCTGCGACATAGCACGGCCGAGGCGGCCTTTGCATGTTACAGATTTGCCTGCAGGAACTTGAGATTGCCCTCTACTTCGAAGACTCTTCTGGAGTGGCACCACCGTCTTCCGTCTCCATGGCCGTGTCAGGTGCTATCCTCTTCAGAGGGCTGACGCCTTGAGCCGTTTCCGGTTTTTCAGTGTCCTCTTGTTGGCACGTTTCTGGGGTTGACTCCTGCTCGGGTGCCTTTGGTGGGATGCCTCCTTCTTTGACGCGGAACTTAATTTTTCCTATGCCAAAGAATGGTGACATATCCACTTTTTGGAGGTGGTCGAATGAGGCCTTGTCCATTGAAAAGGTCCACACCTGGCCTTTTCCGGGTTGGGATTTTCCGAAGACCGTCCACAGCTCGGTGTTGAGTCCTCGGTTTCCTACCTGTAGCCTTTTCAAGATCCTTTCCTTGGGTAGCTGTTCCCCATATTTGTCTGGGACGAACAGTGTGCAGGCGAATGGCTTCGGGATCTCTAGTGACGAGACCAGGTCCTTTAGCCATCTGGCACTTGTGGGGTTAGCACACGAGAATACAAGGTACCCTGACCTGTGGGTACATTTGTAAAATTGTACCTCTGGTCCTTCCTTTGGAATATCCTCTAGTTGTACCATTACGGTCTTTTGGATTGCCGTTAGCTGTTCCGGCTGCAGTTGTACTGGGGGGTAAGCCTCTGGTACAACTGCGATCTTTACCGCAGTCAGAGCTTCCTTCCTGTTCCATTTGCACTTTTGCGTTGCATTTTGTTTTTTTTCCTCCTTTTTTGTTGCTTTGTGAACTCGTTTTATACTCCTAATCTAGTTTTAGCTTAATTTTAATAGACCTTTATGAACTTTATATTCTTTTAAGTTTAAATTCAATTTTTTAATGGTTTTGTCAATAACTATGTATTGTTATTATGACATTTAAGCAATCTTTTGACTTGACTTGGCTACCATGTACATAGACATGTATAGTTTATCTTGGCATTTGGCCTGAATCAATAGTTATTATAGTGACTGATAGGGCAAATAAGTATGCACATCTAAAATGTGTTTATTTAGTGACGTTTGTTTTTGTTTAGTATTTTTTTAATCATTATGTGTTTTTGTCATATTTTAATTTGCCACTTGTTTTTTCATGTATTTGATACTTCTGCATTGCAGATTATACCGCTTTGTCAGCAAATACATTGTATTTTGGGCAATAAAGCATGTTTTGAGTTTGACTAAATATCTTTGAGAAATACAGGTGTCCTTTGGGACCCGTCCTTCTCGATGAAGCTACCAACAGATTTTGGGCCGATAATTTCAATGCAACTTTAAATTGATAATTATTTAAATGCATAATATGTCCGTTGCATCTTCCAAGCTTCACTGATAGAAAAGAGATCTGCGTAAATTTTTGGCTCCAATCGCACTTTTTGAACATCTAAACTAAGGATACATTTTACAACTGTTTTTAGCGCACGTTGAATTTAGTATGGGAATATAAAGAAAATTAAACTCAAAACTACCTTGTTATAATTATATTTATAAGTAAATATTATTTAGAAGCGTTAAATACAAATGTATGTACAATAATGAATTGGTTTCTTCAATCAAAAATATACTGAACTACAAATAAATGTTTTTATATCACATACACATAATGGGGTAGAACTCAAGTATAATTTGAAAAATCAAATTTATATAAATTGCATTTGCGCTTGGTGGATGACAGTAATAATCTCAACTATATCAAGGGCTAATTTGAATAAGACATACAATTTATGCATACATTTTGTACTTCCCTGTAGTCATCGAAATTTCACAGCACCAAACTGTTACCAAAGTATGAAATCTAATTATTGAGTAGATGCCCCTAACCGAAGAAATATTGAAAGAAAACTCAATTACAAGAGAAGTAATAAAAGAACTTAAGTCAAACCTTAACTACTTTGTGGCACATTTTCTAAGTTGCCACTTAACAGTTGTTGCGCAGATCTTGCGGCAATGGTTGGATCGTATATTAATTGAGTAGGTTGTGTTTGAAAATTGTGCGGCACCGAAACTGTCGGATAACTTAGATTCACCGGATCTATTTGAGAATACCCCGTTGGGTTATGGTATGCACTGGACGTATTCTGAGTTTGAGAATAAGCACTATACGAGGTTAAATTAGGAAAGCTCGCAGGATTATACATTGGGACTTGGGGAAGTGTCGGAAACTGGGGCATCGAAGGTTGAGGGGGTGTGAATGGAGCAACTTGATAAGTTGTAGAGATGGGTTGGCTAACAGAGGGGTAATCATTAGAGTTAAACTGTGGTATGGAAACGGGAGGCGCTACGTTTGCAACCCCTACAAAATGGGGAGTGCTTGACGGTATTTCCGAGGTTCTAACACTGTCAGTAGAGGCTACATTATCACTGATAAGTGGCGTATCAATACTAATGGTTGCTGTTTTCTGTATTAGGCTAGATATATCTTGGGGAGTGCTCACAGTGGTGCCATTGGATGGCGCTGTAGTCGCTATTGTCTCTATGTCGCTGGTGATAGTATTCGCGCTACCGTCACCTCCATAAGAACTCGCTGATGGTTTGTAGACTTTATTTTGGGGATTATCTGATGGGTGAGCTCGTACTGGTATTCTGTGAAGATAACCATAGCCAATGCCACAACCTGCAATGAGTAATATGTAACATACTAATTGAAATAAAATTCTATTAAATGTTTTTAAAACAGTTATTGATACAATGAAATAAATTATAAAATAATCGTAAATATCGTTTCTGAATAAATTACTGAATTTGTCAAAATCTCTATATTTTCAAAATTAAGTAACGTCAAAATAAATATGCAGTCCTTTAGAATGAAATGGCGTCAAAAAATACAAATACAATATATCTTACAGTACTACAGAAATAAGCATAAATACATTTAAAATTTAAATTAAAATTATCAACTCAATACAGCATTTTAGAATACAACATTACAACGTTTTAAAATCAATTTTTAAAGCTGATGCTCCATAAACTCACTAGCTGTATATGGTTCAATTTATAAAATAATGTTATGAACAGACTTCTTAAAAGATATAAATTTTGATTCCAATTTAATACTTGGAGGTGGCTTTATATACGTGTAATCTACTAAAATGCATAAGCTACTAAAGAAATATCACCCTGTCCTAAGTTTGAACTTGAACTTAGAGATTGTTATATAAACATTAAAGGCAAACTATAAACAATGCGAGCAATCAACGAGAGCGATTTTGAACCTTATGCAACGATCATCACTTTTTTAATATAAATACGCTACCGAACCTTCAGTTCTTCAGACTTTGTTATCACCACAACCAGCTCCCAGGTTACCTATACAGCTGCCTCCGGGTTCTATCCGCCCCTAAAGTCAGCTATACAGCTACTTTAGGTTTTACTCCTTTATTCCTTACTAAACCTGGTACCGGTTAGTCATTTGACGACTGCTAGGACTCGAGGTTTCACAACCATCGTAGTAAAGTCAAATCAAGGAAAAATTTTGTCAGTTCTGAGAAAGACAAGTGTCTACATAGTCAGTTAAAAAGTTTAGTGAAATATTTTAATGCTCTTAAATAAAACCCAGTAAACAAAGACCTATAAACAATACCTCTCGCTCTCAAATCATGCGCGACGTAGTAGTCGGGTACAAGTCGCCATCTCATTACATTTCTGACGTCAAAGACATTGAAAAATGTGTTATCTCTTTTCTGAATATACGACGTCATTGTTTTTAAAGGATTGACAAAGTGGAGCCACCAAGTGTTACTATTCGTGACACGTGGTGGAGGTGTCTTAAGTTACAAAGCGAGAAAAAACAATTAAATTATAATTACAAAATTCAAACACGCGCCGGTAGTATTGGTCAATAAAACTAACATAATTCAAAAAATTTTATTTACAATATAAGGCAGGATTGCTCCAAGAATACAAGTCGCCATCTTGCGCCGGACGCTAAAAGCTGCAAGGTCATTGAATCCAAGCGCCACCGCTAGTTGGAAAAGGTCAGGAATAGAACCGCATGGTGCAACCGATGACATGTCCGTATCTGCAACAGATTTGTATAGGAGAAACTAAAGGAAATAATGTAGCAAGAAGCAGAAGAAATTAGTGAAGATGACAAGGATAAGGAAAATAAAATTATATATGGAACAAGTACTCAGTTGTATATAGTGAAACATAAGTAAACATAATATATACCCAAGTGTTAATGACACAAACATATAGATAAAAACACTTAGGAGGTTAAGGAACTATATATAAATAGACAATACACATAGCACAGTACATAGAAGCTAGAATAAGTCGTGTTAAGTGAATATTAGTGAGAAGAATAGTAAGCTATGTATGCAAAATAAATAGGTGAAGCAAATGTGAAGATATATATAGTAGAGCACAAGTAAATGGATCAGATCATGATTATCGTTATCGAAAAAAGCCGAAAAACTAAGTTGCCATTAAAATAGTGTATTTAGAATATATACAGGAGGAATATATGTGTATACGAGGAAGTATTATAAAGTAAAGTGTTCTCCGGACTAAATAAGACTGCAACGACGGATTATCTAAAAGAGAACGTCACAGTAAAGATTTTAGGCATCGGAAAGTTGAGCATATACGGACTGAATTAGCTGGCTGACGTACAAGGAAGTCGAGCAAATATTTTGATACCAAAGAAGTTCAACTAAAATGTTACATAAGCAAGAAATGTTTATGTAAAGCATGAAGAATATAGAAGAAGCATACATAAGTTGAAAAGTTATTTATGTAAAGTGAGAAGAAATATAGAAGAAGACGTTTATGAGATAAGAAGCATACATAGTGAGGAAATATATAAGCAAAGGTTGTGTATGTAAAGCATACATAAGGTGAAATTATGGAGAAATGTATGAGCAAAAGATGTTTATATAATGTGTGTTTAAAAGAGAGCATACGTGCATATGTATATAATGTCCTATATTTTTTTACATAAAGCTAGTCACAGATAGATAGCTTATCATAGATATATAGAATAACTAATAAATATCAAAACTAGATATGGAAAGTAAATATAAGAAACATAGAATAATATAAATATATAAGCGATACCACAAAGAGAAAAGTGTATAGAAAAGCACTGAGAAATTGTAAATAATGTATATATAACTTTACCTTGATAATATACTGCATTAGTCACAATACAGGACCAGTCGGACTAACTAACCTTGGGGTATACTCCAGATCAAATCGAGCCAGCTCATATATGATTAAGTGTCTAAGATTGTCAATTTCTCGTGCCGATATCCAATTCCAGGTCAACGTGCAAGTCTGCAGGCACAAGTCGACCAAAAAATGGCACATTTCGCAGTACAATTATCGCCACATATTCAATATTTATGATACATATAATTGATTGTATTGTTTAGCTAATCTAATGCCAATACAGGGTCACGGAGAAGCAAAAAAAACAAATCGCAACCATTTCGCCACACCTTTCAAGGATCGAGAAACCCACCATGACACGAGCACCATCTGCCGGGCTTCAAGTAGACAACGCAATTTACCATGGAACACACAGAAGCAATCCACCAGGAGAGCCACCCATCAACAACCAGTTCAACAGTTCAGAAAATTGCACCAAGGACACCACCTACCGGATCGAAACCCAACCAGAAGGAAAGCATGATCAACAACCAGTCAGTCACCCAAACGACAGCCACCAAGAAACCTGTAAGAAAAGATGGCGCATCCGATCGCCATCTATCACCCACAAAGTTAAACAGCTAAAGAGTAACATATAGTTTTCTTTTATTAAGTAAAACGTTTTATAATAATCGGACTGTAATTTGAATATCATTAATAAATCAAAATCCTTAAAACCATTTGATATGGAGAGTTGCAAAAAATGCAAAGATATTTAATTTCCATAAACAAAGTCAGTATGTTGAAGTAGATCAGCGAGCTTAAATAAGTCGATTGAGAAACTATAGTCAGCAGATACATTTATAAGTCAACAAGTATAAATGAGTCAAATAAACTGCCATAATTTTATAAGAGACATAAATGCATATAGTAAATATTAGCTTCATAAACAGGACCGTATTTAAGTAATAAAATGTTAGATGTACAAAATAATTTAATATAGTTCATCAACTTTTTTTTTAATAATTATAGAATTAACTGTAATATTAGTAATATAGTTAAATATTAGAAAACAGGACCGTATTTATACAACTTGATAAATGTCTATATTTAATAGGGGACTATGACTAAATAATATAGACAGCTAGTATGATTCTAGAAAGAAATAAGTCATGTAAACTATTTTGTAGAATTGTAAATATAACTGAGACAATTTATAAAATGATGATATTATGATTATGATAAAGGTGGCAATTCAAAGATCAACTTTCATAGGGTGGACGCATCCCATGCAAGCTGAATTATTCAATGCAAGCAAGATACCATTGCAATACAAATATCAGTATTTTATAAAGAATTGATAAATTGTGTCTAAACGTGGATTGACCAATAGGCGTCTATTGGACAGTCAACGGTAAAGAATAGACATATTTGAGTGTCGTGCAGGAAGCAACACTCAAACATAGATTTGGTCGAATATTTAGCGAAACCAATTACAATCGGTTTCATATGTTGTGTGCCTCTTCATGTTGGGCCACTGTGGTGGATTCACATGTTCCAGTATCGACTTTTCATGGTAAAGTAATGGATCTCTTCAATATTGTTTTTCCTCTATAGAAAATAAATCCAAAAATGGTTTCCAACTTCCTCAAAAAATCTGCGATCACTACATCTAATCAGATAGTTTACAGTTTGTCCAGTTTCTCATATCTATTTCAACAAATACCGCTCCTTATGTCGTTGTCTATTTAGAATAGCTAAAGAGAAATTCTACTCAAATCGTCTAATTAGCTCCTCAAACACCCAGAAGGAGTGCTGGCACATTATCAATGAAATCCGGCTAAGGAACAACCGCGGCTTAGCACCACTTCCTGAGATCATCCCCAATGATTTGACTATTTTCTACTGTAGCATTGCTGACAATCTCCAGCAGAGCCTTCAGCAGTCTCAAGACCAATGGTTTACTTATCAGAGGTAAAGATTTCGAATTCCTTTTTCTTCTTACCAACCGAACTCACCGAAGTTAAGCAATCACTGCTATCAATTAAAAACAAGAACAGTGCTGATGAAGTGAAGTGTCAGAATTTTCCTCAATATGCCTGATGATGTGCTCTTGGTCCTAGCCCAGGCAATTAACCGACAATGGGAATTAGGTGTTTTTTCACCTTGCTTAACTACAGCCAAAGTCATTCCCATTTATAAGGAGGGAAGTTTAGATGATCCATCCAACTTCAGGCCAATCTCTCTCCTATCCACTTTATCAAACGTGATTGAAAAGCTGGTAAAGACTCATATGCTTTCCTTTATTTATTCAAACCGGATTCTAAGCAAACATCAATTTGGTTTCTAGAACAAGGTCAGTACCAAGCAATTATACACTCAAATGAATGAGGGTGGAGCTTCTGCTGTTGTCTTTTGTGACCTGTCAAAGGCATTTGACTGCATCAGCTCTGATATTCTACTTCAGAAGCTTGAACGTTATGGCTTTAGAGGTCAGACGCTGTCCTGGCTTTCTTCTTTCCTCACGGATCGTCGCCAGCGTGTCATCATAGGGCCTGCATGCTCTGATTATCAATTCCTTGGATGGGGTGTTCCTCAGTGCTCAATTTTGGGTCCTATTTTATTTCTGCTTTACATCAATGATCTTGCAGGGCTTCGGATTAGTGGTCAATTCACCATCTTTGCGGATGGTACATCCATTTTGTGGCATGGTCAGGATCCTATCTTGAGAGAGTGAAATTATGGTGACTTTAAATCCTACAATGTCAAAACTTATATCCTTCAAGGGTAATTTAATGCATATATATCAGTGGGTAATTCTCCAATTGTATATGCATCTGAAAGCAATATCATGGACTGTTTTGCAATCAGGGTGGCTGTTCAGGCGCTTGGGTCAGATGTTGGCAATGTATGGTGTATTTTGCTCTCTTTGAATCGCATCTTCGTTATGGAATATCCTTTTGGATAAATGCAAGCAGTTACCTAATATAAATGTTGCTAATTATTCAAAAAAGAGATCTGGAATATTTGTAAGGCTAGACCTCTTGCTTCTGTTTTCCCTAGTTCACATTATCTATGCCTAGTTCATCCTCTAAAATTTGCCACCAAAAAAGGACGTTTCTTAGTAAACGACAAGTGAAAAATAAACTAATTTTTATTCTTTACTAGAAAAATTTAAATTGAATAAAGATAAAGTAAAAAAAAAAACCTTTTCTATACACTAAAACTTACATACCTACCATTTTCCATAATTTAATGTAAATGAGAACAAGCATCAATGTATGTTGAATATACAATTAATTTAAAATTGTATAGAATCACAATATTTTAAGAATTTTAAAATAGATTCACCTACCTACTAGGCCTTCCCCACCCCACCTCGAATTTGGAGTGATTGTGACTTCCCTGCACGAGTCTTCATCACAGTTGTAGACATATAATTTCAAAGCATTCCCATCATGATTCTCAATAAGATTGTAAAGATCTTCGCTTTCGTGAAGAATGGAATCTGATCCTATTATGTAATCTGAAAATGGCTTTAATCCTAAAAGCATAATTATTAAAAGAAGCATTTTAGTGACATAAAATGCTAGTAGGTACTATCAAAGAATTTGACAAAACAGGATGTTGTTATTTGTAATACATCCTATGTTATCTTATAATTTTCTATATAACATTTTTACATAATTGTTAGTTTTGATTTAGATAATAGATAGTAAATACAGTGATGGCCGAAGTGTCGCTAGAGATGATCAAGTAAATTTTCTCTATGATAAAGACATCTTAATGGTTGTCTCCTTTCAATAACAAAACGCCACATACTGAAATTTGGAATACATACCTGCTAAATCAGCGGGCGAATTTGGATGAACTTCCAATATATGCCAGACATTGTCTTTCGCCACTTCAAATGAACAGAACCTGATACTGATCCCTAAAAGGCCTTGACCGCCCCATGAGTCACTAGGTTCGACGGCCACACTCCGGACATTTTGAGTTTTACAACTATATATAGTGACTGGAAGGGATTTGCCTAGAAAACAGATAACAAAAATAACAGATGCTCACAAAACTCAACTGTGTTATGTGTTACTGTTTAAACATTGTTTGAATAGGTTTCCTTTAAAATATCTAAATCATTCCAAGACATTTTCATAATTAATAACAGCAGAGTTCACATTTAATAAATAAAAGAAATTCCATAACTTCCGAGGAGTAGTTCTTAGGTATTTATGAAACCTATTTAAAACATCCATATGAGATAACAAAAAACTGATTAGTAGATATTTAATAAAGCTAGATTTATAAATTGACATAACATAACCACATCATAGCAAAGTAATTCACATCTACCTACATAGATTTTGAGCCTTCACACATGTGTACTTACTATTTCATATATTTTCTTTTTTCTTGATTTTGGGCATTGCCATCGGCTAGATTGGGTTGGTTTTGTTTGGTTGCACCCCCAAAGCTAGCGGAAATAAATATAAGAAAGACAACACTGGGGTACTGCCAAACATGCAGGTCTGAAGGTCGAAAATTTGATGTAGGTAGATGAGAGTGCATAAGCACATTATAATCGCTTGGGTTATGTTGCACCTGAGCCGCAAGCAAAAATAATCAGCTGTTTCTTTGTTTTTCATAACCTTACAAATTTTATAATTTCATTAAAATTTTCTAGAGAGATGTGTTATAGTCTTAATTTATAAATTATTACCATTCTCAAAATTAAAAAGCATATAAAAAGCCAAAACATCAAATTTAAGTGAATAGCACTTAGTCATTCTCTCATCTGTTCACTGTCAAGTGAAACAAGATAAAAATATAATTCTGTGTTATAATTGGTATGCATAAGCACATAGCGTAAGAAGTTAAAACTTGGTGAACTGAAGCTTATGTTGTGTCTAATGTCATGTCGATGTCTAAATTGCCAGACTTTTAAATTTGCATTTTTAACCTCTTATGCTTATGCTATGTAAATCTATAAAAGCAGCTTAAGTGAACCATTTGAAAATAAAAAGGCCTGAATAATAAAGACTTACCTATTCCAGTTTTTAATACATTTTTCAGTGTTCCATCATCTTTATCTAAACGAACTCCATTAATTGCCACAATAAAATCGAAAAAAGGTTGCAGACCGGCCTTTGCTCCAGGAGAGTTTTCTTGAACCTGTGTTTCAGTAAAAGTAATACTTAAGACCTATTCTTTATTTTTCTATTTGTATACGATCTATTATTTATAGGTATAATAAGTCGATACTAGCTAATACTGCTTGATTGCCAATCTCTAATAATATTTATCTAATTTTATGTCTTACTCTAAGGACGTGGTATCCATCAGAGCCTCCACCAGGAATATTAACACTCTCCGAGTTGCCCATTTTCAGTTTTGATCAATTTTCCTAAAAATACGTGGCATCAATATTACATCCCAAAAATGTTTTTGCAATCGTTTCTATTTGTACCCAAACATAACATAACCTTAAATAAAACCTTGTCATCTTATTCTTCCTTTCAGTTTTTTCATCCTAATTTTAATGTAATTATGGCTTTTGCTCCTTGAACAAATGGTTTCAGGATGTTTTGGCAACAACACCCATAGGATTAGGGCCCAAATTTATAGTCGAGACTCAAGACCTCCTCAGCACTTGAGATCTTCTTCGACGCAAAATACGTTAATAATCGACGAGAGGAGCGGCTAATTCATAAAATGCATTCCGCTTACTACAGTTATCATTTGCGTTTTAAGATCCTTTACACAAATAGTGCATTATGTAAAAATCGACCTCTCCTATTGGTCGATCCATCTCGTATTACAATATGTCTTCGTGATGCAATCAATTTCTGTCAAGAGCTCTCGTGGTGTAAAGGTTTAGACAGCTGGGTCTCATGTTGACGGCCCGAGTTCAATCCCCGTTGCTTTTTTATTATTTTTTTTAAGATTATGTTTCTAAACAGTTTTTTTCTTGAGGTTGGGTATGTCTTGGGTTAGTTTGGCTTAGCACCTGGTTAGTTTCCTTCTCTTGAGTCTCCGTAGCGAGCGAAGCGAGCGGAGGGCCATGTAGATCGCACAATAGGAGAGGCCGATTTTTATATAGTACACTATTTGTGTAAAAGATCTTATAATGCTTATGATTTTGGTTGCCATCAAAGTAAAAGCGTACTCCAGCGCCATCTACTGTAGGTGGCGTTGACTCGAGCGATTGCATTCGATGTCTTCGTGATGCAATCAATTTGCAGCAAGCTTCCTCGTGGTCGAGAAGTTTAAATGGTTAGCTCTCAAATCGGCGGTTATCGACGGCCCGGGTTCAAACCACGTTGCCTTTTTTATTTTTTTTTGTAAGGTTAACACTTTTTTTTTTATTTTGGGTATGTCTTGGGTTAGTTTCCATTTTTTGAGCTCCCTTAGCGACCGGTAGCGAGTGGAGGGGCATGCGAAAAGTGAAATATTACTCATTGTAATACGTGGCCGTACTTTTTACGAAATATTTTGCTTTATCTAACTAAAAACCAGTATATTAAATTTAACAATAGCCGTATTATAGAAACACATGCAGCTTGCATGTGTTTCTGCGAATACATTCACAAAGAATGCCTCTTTTTTGTAGGTTTGTAAAAAATCCGGGTGCGAGATTTCAGTGTATAGTGCACTTGTAAATGAGAGGCGCGTGATTGTCTAGATACGTGAGGTGACACATGTCTATGCGATGCAACCAGTCACTTGTAAGTCAGCAGATGGTCTAGGAGTCTGCTTCATTGGCCTTCACTTCGGGGACGCGGGTTCAAATCTCGTCAGTTTTGATTTTTTTTAAATAAACAGTTTTTTCTTGATTTTTGGATTTTTCTTGGGTATGGCTTGGGTTAGCACTTGGTTAGTTACCTTATCTTGAGCCCCGGAGCAAGCGGAGGGCCATATACTTGCCAATTGCAGGTCTTTAAATCGCATGCTTTTACAAGTGCACTACGGACCGAAATATCTCTTCCCGTCGCGACGAACACTTTGGTCGCGTCGCGACAGATGTTTTGGTTACCTTTTTTTGAAGTTATGTTTGTTTTTTTTTTATTAAGATACCTTTTTTCCTAATTTTGGGTTAGTTTGGGCGAGTTTTTGTTGATTGAGCCCCCATAGCGAGCCGATGGCCATGCAAAACCATAATAATACCCATTATTCTTGTTTCGCCACTGCGCATGTGGCATCGAAAATTTCGCCCTATTACTAGAGGTTTGTTTGGTTATGGTCCTTGGTTGGCACCACTGCACGCCATAAGCCAAACGTCATCGCCGACGCCGCCGCCGAAATCTGAAATCTGAAATTTTCTTTGGTTACAAGGAATTAAGGTTATCCGAAAGCTCAAGAAATCAAGAATTTTCTAAACGTCGATTTGATATTTAAGTTTTGATATAAGTTAGTCAAAATGGTAAGTCTGTTTAATTTATATCGTTGAATTTTAGCTTATTCTGCCTGTACCTTTTTAGACGATCGGCAAAAATAACAAGATGATCCAACACATAAATTATCGTGTGCGGATCACTTTGCAGGACTCCCGAACGTTTATCGGGACTTTCAAGGCTTTTGACAAACATATGAATATGATTTTGGGCGATTGTGAGGAATTTCGGAGGATAAAGCCAAAGAATTCCAAAGTGGAAAGGGAGGAGAAGCGTGTACTTGGATTTGTACTGTTACGAGGGGAGAGCATTGTTTCTTTGACTGTAGAAGGACCGCCGCCCCCAGAAGAAGGTCTTCCAAGAGTACCTATCCCCGGAGCAACATCTGGTCCAGGTTTGCAACACATTTTCTCTTAAATGCATCCTTAATATGTCTAGATGAATATCTTAAATTGGGTGAAGCCAGCACAAAATGTTCTCAAAAAATATGTGAAAGAGGCAATACCAGTTCCTTTTTCTTTGTTATGAAAGCTGCACATTAATCAAAATTACCTCCTAATATATTGGAGCTGGACTTAGGTAAGAATGTTTCAGTGAGATGCTTTTTAATAACTGGTTAGTGATCAGTCAGTTATATATTTTTATTCCATTTGAACACAGCTGCACCTATAATTTCCTTTTTAGGGGTCCTTCATTGCTTAATCTATAGTGCAATTAAACATGAAATTTGTCATTCACAAATATGAAGGTTTCCTGGTCGGACATTACCATTGAAAATAAAATCTGCATTTAGTGATTCTCTAACAGCCACTTATTTTTGAAACCTTTGTGTGAACTGGTTTCGATGCTCTTAAGCCTTTTAACATATTGGTCTTTTCTTAATAATTAAGAAAATACTTTAAACAAATTCAGTCAAATTGACTCATAATGTTATTTAAGTTTTGAATATAGGTACCTAGTACCTACATGATGTTTTTTTTCTTAGGAATTAGTAGGGCTGCAGGTCGAGGAATGCCAGCAGGAATGAGTGGTGTTCCTGTAGGATTGCAGGGTCCAGTTAGAGGAGTCGGTGGACCTTCTCAACAAGTAATGACACCTGGAGGTAGAGGTAAGGATTTATTACCAATTTTATGTTTTATTGTCATTTTTGCCTTGAATCCTTTTATGACCTAATATGCTCAGTTAATTGTCATAGTATGCTATATATTATATATTATTTATAGGTCAAGTGTCGGCCCCACCACAAATGAATCACGGCCCACCGCGGATGGGTGGACCTCCACCAGGAATGATGGGTGGGCCACCACCAGGTATGATGGGCATGCCACCAAATGCAATGGGAATGGGCAGAGGCGGACCGCCACCGCCAATGGGCATGCGAGGACCTCCACCTGGTATGATGAGGGGTGGACCTCCCGGTCCACCTAGAGGTTATTAGATAATAAGCTAGTGACAGGCTTCTAATAATTATAAGAATATTTTTCTTTGTGCTATTATTTTTTTAAGTAGGTTTGATGAGTCAAATTTCTGTATTGCAACCTAAAATAAATGTTGAGATGTCATGTCACCACTACCTAGCGACATTTGAATCTAATATAACTAACATCCATTTTTGACTTGGGAACATGCTTCATTCATAAGTAGGTTAATTCTAGTGAAGCGCCTATCTTACAAAACTGTTTTCAATAATGTCACTTCTGATATGTCTAATATAGTAGGTACATCATATATCAGAAGTATTTCGTAAATTCCTTTTTGTGTCAAAATGTTTCATTCATAATTTGCATAATGAATTATTTGTGAATTTGATTCTATAACTTATGAGTCTATTGTTAGACTGTTTAGGTATATTATTCTCTAAAATTTAAGGTAATAATATGTCTAAATGGAGGTTAGATTAATTTTAAATATATGGTCCTTTCTACTTGTGTTTGTGTTTGATAACCTCATCGAAAAAGTAATTATTTCCTCGATGGATAACCCATTCTTCCAAAATGGCGCCGAGTAGAAGTACACACAAAAGTTTGTCTGATGAAAAAATAAAACTAACATGTTGTAAACCAAATTCGGCCATTGTGTGTATAGTGTGCGGGAAAGGGTACCACGGTGATGGTGGTAACCTTCTAACCTGGATCGATGAAGCAAAATCTGCCGAAATTTATCTGCTAAAGACCCTTATAGATGAGCTGAAAAGTAAAAAACTTAGTGCTTGAGGAGAATAATACTCTTTTGAGAGAAAAAATGTGCATCCTGGAGGAGAAATTTAAAATTCAAGAAAAAAGCCGAGACAAAATGTTCGGTCTTACGAGTCTTCCCGCCAACGTACGCTCCACCTACGAAAAGCCTCAAGTTGAACAGATAGATGACGCTTCCATCTCAAAAATACCAAAAACTGGAAATAATATTGACAGTCCGATTTCTAACCCAACAACTTCTGTTGGTCGTAAAAGTGAACGAAAACAGGAACAACTTCAAAGTGAAATTGGGGAAACAATGAAGCAATTAATTCACCACCAAAAATGTTACAAATAATGAGGGTGTAAGCTCCCAAAAAAACAATCCCAATGAAGTACCTTGGATGGAAGGAAGGGTAGATGTAACCAAAACTAGGGCTAAACACGAATCAAACAACCCTGAAAATGGCTGTGCAAAACAGTTATAAGAGAACATGGCTGTATATATCTTGTTTCGATCCAAACACAAAGGATTCTGATATACTGGAATTCCTACAGGAACATCAACTACGAGATGCATTGCACTAGGATGGTCACAAAGAGTGATAACAAGAAAAGTTCCTTTAGACTGGGTGTACCAGAAGACAAAAAAGACATGATAATGACAATGGATCTGTGGTACACTTCTAAACCATTTTCAGAATATTCAGAGCCTCAACCCAATATGTGGCCACAATGCCAAAGTGATCACAAAGGCTTGAGGATCTCTAATAAATTTGGAATTCTTCACTGCAACACAAGATCAGTCAGGAACAATATCTACGAACTTGGAGCATCACTACAGGATCTCAAGGTATCGGTTGTTTGTCTCACCGAAACTTGGCTGACAGCTGAAGAGGCGGGGTGTTTGGTTTTGGTGATGGCCAAGCTTGTTTCAGCATCTTTCTCAGATCGGAAAAACAGTAGTGGGGGTGCAACTGCTATTTTAGTTGACAGGTCTGTTAAGGTATGGTTTCGGTAGAACTGCTGGCAGGAACGTTTGGCCGCGACGTCTGGCAGTCAAGCACCGATCTTTAGGAAAATAATATATGTGTTTTCGCGAGAGCGTCCGAAACGCCGCGGCTGAACGGCTCGCAGTTGACTGCTGCGCGCCGACTGCTTCCACACCAATCTAGACGTGACGGCTGAACTGCTCGTATGTAAATTTGAGTATTTTTATTCGATTGCGTATTTAAAAGTATTAGTTGAAGCATGAGTAATAAAAAATTTTCAGTGGAGGATGATGAAATGCTGATTTCCGAAGTCAGCAAATATCCTCAGTTATACGACCACCAAGATAAAGATCGCTTTATATATTCTGGATGTACTGGCTCGTTTTTTATACAACAATTCAACCATTATATCTTCGTCTTCATCATCTTCCAATAAAAAAAGAGCGAGCTTTTGGATATCCATTATTTTTTTATTTGTTCAATACATACACTACAGGGAAAGATCCCCAAATGGTTCAATTCAAATAATTTTAGACAAAAAAGGTATATAAGTATTTCATTTAATGAAAGTAACATTCAAAAGGGAAAGAAAAATTTGGTTTATATCACCCTTAACATTAAAAATATACACATAGTAATAATTAAACAAAAACTGAGACATACAAAAGAAACAACTTTTACAATTCACAATAATAATTGTGCATTTCTTAATTTACTGAGTTTTTTAAACAGTTAAGACTAATTGAAAAAATGACCAATGATTGTTCTCCATAATTTGTTCGGTGCACTCTCTCAAAGAAAAGTTGGTGATGTCGAAGAGGTCTTGGCGGTATTCTGAAGCTAACTTGCCCCAGGACAATCAATCCTACCATGGAGGAGTTTATAAAGAAAATACAGAAAGTATTTATTGCGTCTTACCTCCAAAGTTTTATATCCACAGAGCATGGACCTGACCTCATAACTCAGGTTGTCAGATGGAACATGATGCTTATACCAAAATGTATTTTGGACTATCTCCCATCTTGATATGTGATATTGATAGTATGGAGACCAGACGACACAGAAGTATTCTAAGAAACTTCTTATGAGACAATTATAAAGAGATGTAATGGCTTTAGTGTCGGCCATGAGTTTGGTGTTTCTCTTTATAAACCCCAGAAGTCTAAAACATTTTGATATTTAATAATATATAATAGTAAGCTTTTGGTCAAATATAACTCATAGATCGTTAACTGACTCAACTGACCCAAGCACCGTCTCATTTATTTTATATTCCATGACCAAAGGACTATGGCATCTATATAAACTCATCTTTTTGCATTTTTCCACGTTCAGCCTCAACCAATTCTTGTCACACTAGTTAACGAGTCGACAAAGATCACTCTGAATGTCAATACTCTCTTCAACGATGTTAAAAAAATTAAGGTCGTCTACGTACAATAGGCACTTTATAACTCGAAAGCAGGAAGAGACATGATTAACAAATAAGGAGAAAAGTACAGGTCCTATGTGTGAGCCCTGGGGTACCCTTGATTGAACATTAACTACCCTTGATGAGACCCCTCCAATGAAAACACGTTGGTGACGTCCCTGAAGATAGCTCGCGATCCAGGCAAGATAAGCCGCTCCCATTCCTATTCGTGATAGTTTTCTCATCAACAATTTGTGGCATACACTGTCGAACGCTTTTGATAAGTCGGTATAAATAACATCGATCTGATATCCTCTCTCCAGATTTGAAACCAGAAAATCCTGTTAAATGGCTAGGTTTGTGCTGGTTGAACGACCCTTAAAGAAACCAAGCTGTTCCTCCCTGATGTAATGCCTGTATGTATGAAAAATTTCATCTGTTAAAATTGATTCCATGACCATGGGAAGAATTTAAAGTTTCGATATCCCCCAGAGTTTTTCATATCTTCTTTGTCACCGGACTTGTATACAGGAAACAGCGTGGATTGCTTCCACTGTGAGAGAAAGTTGCCACCATCAAAAACCCTTTGAAATAATCCACACACTGGAAGTGAGAAGGTGTCCAAACATTTTAGAAAAAGAGGCGAAATTCCATTTAGGCCGGCACTTTTGTTGCAGTCCAAACAGACAAACTTGTTAATAAGCTCTTCGGCTGTAAAGTGGTGGTATAGCAACTGACAACCGCTCTCGATATTTGCTAGAGCAGCCTCATTGATTTCAATATTAGAATGGTCCGACTGTCCGAGTGGCTATCTTCGAAGTCTTCGGCGAAAGCGTTTGCAATATCGCGCGTTTCTTCTAAGGGACGGATGTTAAAGTGCATTTCTTTAGGGATCCCATTCTCCTTCTTAAAAGAGTTTATATACGGCCAAAAATGCTTGATATTATCCGGGATTATATGCAACATTAGAAATGTATATGGCATAACACAATTCTATTTGTACTTTACATTTCTCCACGACCATTCGAGTATAAACTGTAATCACTTTCCAGGCCTGAAACTTCAAACTTACGGTAAAGTCTGTTTTTTGTACAAGTAACCTCTTGACATGCGGAGAATACCATTTTGGAAATTTATTTTCGGTCATTACCCTCTTTGGGACGTACATTTCAATCGCTGCAAACAAAACATCATAAAATTTCTCCACAATTTGGTTGATATCATCCATATCATAAAATCACTCGTCAATAAATGACCAATCTGCTTTACTTAAATAAAAGTTAATGTTATAGTAATTTGCTTTAGGGTATTCATATATTGTTATATTGGTTTTGTTCTCGATAAAACCAATGTTGGAAACCTCAAAGTAAAGTATATACACACAAATACCACAGTCACAGTACGTCTGCTTTTCTCAACTGAAAAATACTGACTGCCGATAGCTTTCAACAGTTGCAGGGAAAACACGGGACCGTATCGGCTGGCCGTGACTGCCAGACGTCGCGGCCAGACGTTACTGCCAGCAGTCCTACCGAAACCATACCTTTAATTGTATAGTTTCAAATGTGTGGAATTGTCTGGTATTTTATTGAAGCCACATAACGTTTATGTAGTTTATATTTATAGAACACGGTGGGGGCGATTTTGACACCTTCTTGGTTGCACTGGATAGTATGCTGGAAGTACTGGGTAAAGCCGCAAAAGTGATTCTGGCTGGGGATTTTAATGTCTTGTTTGGAACAGGTCAAAGAGATGCCACTTATCTCTGCGATCTCTTAGAATTTTGGTCTTAACCGAACAATCTCAAAACCAACACAAAGACAGGCATGCGTTGACAAAATATTTTTGAATTTTAAAGTGCATGATGTTTTAGCGGATACAGTTGATTTACACATATCTGATTATCATGGTCAAGAAGTGCTGTATCTTGATGTGAGATCAGCCTCTAAGGATGGAAAGGAAGACCAATCACATAGCATGGTCTTCATAATTTTTATAATGTAGAAGAGGGATTTTCATGGGATTTTGTTAATGATGTTTATATGGGTTTTGAAGAAAAATTTGACATATTTTTCAATTGTATTCAAATGCATATTTGTAATCATTCCGGGAAAGAACCTATATTGTTGGGGCTATCTGTCCAAGTAAAGTGAACTGGTTTAATGATCTAGTGATAATAAATGATAAAGTTTAATGATATTTATTTATTTGTTTATTTATTTATCAGCGGGCTAAAGCCCAATATAAATTCAATATAAACAACATTATATACAAAATTTACTCATAAACAAGCTCATAAACTATGATCACAATTAAAAGACTAATTAAAATATTGGCAGCATAGTGTTCATAATATATTAGAAATTATATAAAGTAAGTATAAAATAGAGTTTAAGCTTCAATTAATAAAGAACAATTTTATCATTACACACAAAACAAAAAAAAAATAACAATTCAAAACCAATCAGTAACAACTCTTGAGCTCTCTCTTGAAGACCCCTGGGTCAGAGAAACAATCAAGCACATTTGAGTACTGATTGGCAAGTCGAGCCATTCTAGAAATAAAACAGTTTTGTCCATAGTTTGTACGATGGGGTGTCACAAAAAAAGGACTGATTCGATCTAGTTTATTTATTTACTTATTTAACAGTATCAACAGCTACAAAGCCAATTATAGATACCACTAACTATCATAAATATAAATCTACTTAAATTTAATTAAAACTATTTTCAGTTTATAATGCACTGTACTGCCTGTATTCTTATAAATCCTGGGCCAATACATATCTTAATTCCTTTTTGAACTTTAGAAAAGAGACATTTTAAATGTCAAGTAATCCACATTATATTTATCGAAAAGTAAACATAGTCTTTGCAGGGGCGAATTTTTATAAAGATTAGTTCTAGGGGTTGAAATATAAAAGTATTGTGCAGACCTAGTGTTTACTGTCTCCACTCTAAAAGGTATCTGATTTAAAAACTCCATGTTGTCTATCATACCTTTAACAGTTTTATATAAAAATATTATCCCCGCTTTTGCCCGTAATAATTTTAAGCTTTGAAAATTAAACATGTCTCTTAACATTGTTTGATCAAATCCCCCTTGTGGGTAAAATAAAAATGTTTTGTAATGTAAAAATTTGGCGGAATGGAGCATGAAGTCTGATTTTTGATAATAGGTTAGGACCAAAATAATGAGAATGAAGCAAATTATAAAATATATTTAGATTTCTGTGTATGCGACGGGTTTGGAGGGGGGTAATATTAAGTGAGTTTTCAATCTGCTGATAATTAATGTCGACAGCCCCCGGATTGCCTCTGAATGACACATATCTCAGAAATTTATGCTGAATGCTTTCTATAGAATGAATATGTACATCATAATGTGGGCACCAGACACTAGAACAGCATTCAACAAGGGGACGCACTAGGGAACAATAAAGTAGTTTGATTGTAGAAGTATTTTGGAAGTCCCTAGTACAGCGCTTAATCAGTCCCAGTATTTGTAAGGCCTTTGATACCATACTAGAAATATGAGGCACAAAAGACAAATGCTCATCGAGAACCACTCCCAAGTCCTTGACTTGTACCAAGGAATTTAAAGAATGCTCTTCAACATTATAAACTTGCTGGGTTCAACCTCCACCCCGACCAAAGACCACTGAATGGCACTTAAGAACATTTAGCTCCATTCCATTAAGATCACACCAATGAACAATGCGGTCCAAATCTGACTGCAAGTTTAAGCAATCATCATAACCATTCAATCTTCATATAGAATTTAAGATCGTCGACAAACATCAAATAGTGGAAATAATGAAAATAAGATGAGATGTCATTTACATTTACATTAAAAAGTAAAGGACCGAGATGAGAGCCTTGCGGTACGCCTGATGGTACCTGAATTTCAAAAGATTGATGATTTAAAATATGCACTATTTGCGTTCTACAAGAAAGATAATATTTCAGCCATTGCAGTAGGTTACCATGGATTCCCAACACTTCCAACTTTTTTATCAAAACCTCATGGTTAACACGGTCAAAGGCCTTTGAAAAATCTGTGTATAAGGCATGAACTTGACAGTCATCTTCCATTGTCTCAAGTATGAAATCTGTAATTTTAAGAAGATTTAGCTCAGTGGAGCGTTGTGCACGAAATCCATATTGTCGATCAGCAAAGGAATTTTTCAAACTGGTGGACAAAAAATCACAGACAAGACTTTCAAAGACCTTTGGTATTGGCACTTGAGAATTATCTCCAGATTTAAAAATGGGTGTAATGAAACTTGATTTTCAGTATGCTGGAAATATACCAGTTTGCAGTGACTTGTTAAAAATGAGAAAAAGTGGCAATACTTAAGTAGAAAAGGTGAAATCCCATCAGGGCCCGATGACTTGCTGACATCCAATGAAGTCGAGTCTCTCATAAATTGAGGATATTGAAATTGAATAGTCAAATAAGTTTAAGTTACTAACAGACACCATTTGATTAGGAGTACAAACTCTATTGGTGTACACCTGAGAGAAGTGCTCTGCAAAAAGATTAACAATTTCACCACCTGAACTCTTTTGATTATTGTAGTACATTTCAGATGGAATGCAGGAATTCTTTCGTTTAGTGTTCACAAACTTCCAAAAACTCCTAGCATTTGTCCTCAGAGATGTTTCAGTCAAAGCAATATAGCTTTGGTAACACTGTTTCTTGAGAGATTTACAATGTGCCCTTAAAACAGAAAACTGATTATAATGCTCATAAGTCCCTATGCTAGTACATTTCTTATGAGCTTTCTTTTTCTGCACAATAAAGTTTTTAAGCTCCTGAGAAAACCCGACTGGATATTTTTTTGAAGAATACCTCTTCAAAGGCACACAAACATCAATAGCTAAATTAAGATTGTCATAAAAAATATCCAACATAGCATCCAAAGGTTTATTACATAGTAGTGAGTCCCAATGAAATTCTGAGAGAAGACCAATAATCAAATGGATGTCCATTGAATAAAATTCTCTATAGAAACCCTCCCTAATTAATCCACCACCATTTAAATATCCAATTTCACACTGGACAAGAAAGACAAGTGGAGGATGGTGGAGATGCACCGGCAACAGAGGCTCATCAACAGGACTAATTATACAACTACTATCCTGCAAAAAAACTAAGTCGAGACTCATTTTGATGCCTAACAGAATTCAATTGGTACAGATTATGGTAGGAACACATGACTGATAAAATTTGATGGCATTCAACCTCAATGGGAGGAGCAGATGGAGAAGGAAAAATCATAGAAGAAAATTCCTCAGTCACACTGAGCATTTGGGAGGTTAAAATCACCCATCACACATATTTTGCTATTTGGGAATTTTTCAGAGAGTTGCTCAAGATTGTCAAAAAACACAATATATTTATCAAGTTTACTTAAAAGAGGGAAATATGCACTTGCAAAAATAAACTGGTTACCATTGAAATCCACTTGTACAAATAAATGCTCAATACTGCTACTTGCTTGCAAAATTCTGCTGATAAGGTATTTGTGGACAGCTATCAGCACTCCGCCGAGAAGATACTTGTTTCAGGTGATCGGTCCTTTCTGTATATGTTATAATCATATAAGTATAATTCAGCATTTTGAAACTCTTCAGACAGGCATGTTTCATTAAATATTAAGATGTCGTATTCAGAATAGGATGCATGCTCAAATAGGAGATGGAGCTTTGTTTGAAGCCCTCTAACATTTTGGAAATAGATCTGCAAAGCGGAATCCTGCCTCCTCTGTATTGATGAAGCCGTCAGTTTTTTGAAACCAGCCTAGGAATACCATTTACATACCTCAATGAGAGGTATTTTTCTACTTTCTGTTGTCGTTGTTTTAACTCACTTTTCAATTTGTTAAGTTCAACCCGCTGTTCAGTGGTCAAGTCTGGTTCAAGAAAAACAGTTTGACTTCGGTCCATTTTCCTTTTGTTTCTGAGAACATGCAGCACATCATCACTTGAAGTGAGGGTAAGGCGACGTGAGCGATGACCATTTTTATTAGGTTTTCCTATTCTTGAGACACGCACAATATTCACTGAAGTAGCCACTAGAGGAGTCAACAACTCCTTGGCTTTGGTGAGATCATCCTCGGTAGGGACTTCAGGTAGGTTAAAACCATTAGATTGCTGGATCTCTTCTGTCTTTCATTCACTTCATTAAGAACATTGTTGGTATTCTGCCCTAGACCATTCGGAACTCCATGAGTTACTGTGCTGAGACAATTAGGTGCAGATGAATTTTGTTTTAAAATCTGCAAGTCTTCCTTAATATCATTCAAGCTTGTGATAAAATTTGCACTCAGGTTCTTTAAATCATCTTTGATTTCACGAATCTGCCTCTCAAACTCCTCAAGAGCCCGAGTGCTCGATGCTTTCATTTCACCCAGGGCATCCTCAAGTGCAGCAACACGGGTGGAGGACAAACTCAGTGCACTTTTAATACCTGAGACACAATCTTTACATAAGTAAGGCACAATACGAGCCGACATGATCAGTGTACGAATCTCTGTAGAGCTGACTCCAGAACATCCACGACACATTACTTTTTTGCAGAAGTCACATGGAAATCCGAATACCTCACCACTATTTCTAGGCTCTTTAAAGATGCAGTTCTGGGAACATTTGTAGCATGTGCCTGACATTCTAGGTTATGCCACAAATTTGTGTTACCAAGTTGGAAAAAAATATATAAACTGTGAACTAGTATACACAGCTCTTCACTCCAGTATTTTATGTTTGTATTTTGTTATATACAATATTTTATTTTTTTGTCTTATTTTGTTTCATTACTGTTTTTATGATCTGATAGTTCTTAGATTAATATTAGTTCTTAGGTTTTAGTGTTCACTCTCTTAAACTTTTTTTTTCAACTGAATTCCCTATCAAATTGTTTGTTTGCTCTAATAATTTTGTTGCTCTTCTGTGCCCTCTATGACCGGTACATCCATATTACTATGGCATACGTATGAATAAAGAGTACTTGATCAGCTGCGGGATTTGAGAGAACATCTTCATCTCCTGGGCGACATAGTCAATCAATACAATACTCCTGGAAACAGACGGTAATTCAATATCTTTAAACAGATTTATAAGAATTCAATAATACAAGCCAAACTTTGGGCAAATGACAGGCTGATCAGCACCTACAAGAGCCCTGTGAAAGCTATGTGGTCAATAATCATCATTTATGCCATTTAATGACAATTTCTGTTCCGTGGCTCACAACTTGGTTGAAAATATTCCAGCTACGGGTATTGATCCAATAAAGCATATTCCTGTCCCTGATACATCTTTCTCCTTTGGTGGAAGTTTCTTTTGGTGAGGTTAGGGAAATTATTGATAGCTTAAAAAATAAAAATAGCCCCGACATCTATGGGATTAAGATTTCTTTGATAAAAACCATTAAAAATCCAATAGTGGTTCCACTCACTAACTTGATAAATGGATGTATTGGGAGGGTGTTGTTCCAGTAGTGGTAAAGCGTGCTATTGTGGCTCCTATTTTCAAAAAAAGTGATAATGCCCTTGCTTCCAACTATAGACCAATTTCACTGCTTTCAATAATCTCAAAGATTTTTGAAAGATGCTCTACATATTTTGAAAATAATAACTTGCTTATTAACGGCCAATTTGGGTTTAGAAAGGCTAAAGACATAGTGCAGGGTATATTGAAACTATTGTCTTCTATTTATGACTCATTTCAGGACATGAATTATGGTTGTGCCCTTTTCTGCGACTTAAGTAGAGCCTTTGACTGTGTGTCTCATGCCATGCTGCTGGGCAAACTAAAGTGTTATGGGTTCTGCAACGGCAGTCTCAAACTGATGGAATCGTATACAACTAGTGAAAGTTGATGGACTGTTTTCAGCGAATAGAGTGGTGGAACATTGGTGTTCCTCAGGGTTCTATCCTGGGTCCTTTTTTGTTCTTAATTTTTATAAATGACCTTACAGCTAGTGAGCCAGTGGCGGCGTTCACTCTCTTTGCTGATGATACTACCATTTATCTCACTAGTCCATCATTGCGGGATGCACTTGGTATTGCGTATGAGGCACGGCGAAGAATTGGAACTTGGTTTAACAACTACCAACTTGTATTAAATACGGATAAGACACACTAGATGGTATTTTCGATGAGAGACCTTGGTGGTGTGAATGCTCATGTTGACTATGCAAATTTCTTGGGAGTATTTTTGGACCCAAAGTTGGGATGGGACTTTCACATCGATAATGTCTCATCTAAACTTAGAAGTAATGTCTTCGTACTGCGGAACCAAGAGATGTGTCAGCATGGAGACAATGAAGTCTGCATATTATGCACTTTCTCATGTCATATGGCATATTGGCTTGGGGAGGTGCAGCGTGTGCAGACAGAGTTTTTGGGCTGCAGAGGAGGGCAGTGAGAATAATTGTTGATCTTAAATTTCGGGATGATTGCAGAGATGCTTTTGTTAATCTACAGATACTTACCTTGATGGTAAGTATAAATAATGACTTACACATTTCAAGGTAATTTTATAAGTTGCTTTCAAAGTAAATACAAAAGTAATTTATATCAATAACTATTATATTTAAATACAAATATATATCATACATTATATTCTTTCTAAACTTATCCTGAAATATATCACAAATTGTAAGTAGAGGTTTACATGGTAGAGAGTGCAATTTTTCATAGAAAAACTTAACTTGTAAAATTGTGCATATCTTAAAATTAGCAGCTTAAATGGTTCAAAATACGAAATCGATATTTCAACAGAATAATATAAGGTTGATTTAAATCTATTCTATCCTCATTATGACTTCTTTCAAATTTGATATGCCCATGAAGGGGCATAGGCACCTTGAAGTCGGCTGTGAAAGGGTACAGAGAGCTAGTCATCCAACCAGACCCGTAGGACATATCCGATTGCTATTGCCATAGTTTTTTTTACTCCTGCGTTTCGTTTTAAACATACTATAATATACTTAAGATGTAATCCCGTACATTTTCTGTGTAAGTGTTGCCTGTATGCAATACATATTTTTAGAAGATATATGCGTATAGGTCACTGATTAGATCGGTGGTATAGGTACATGGAAGTTCTGTCATTTTTATATACAGAAGATGCTCCAGCTGATGAATGATCAATAATAATTCCCAGACGAAAAAAAAAACAGACAATCCCTTCAATAGGCAGTAAGAAATTGTTACAAATTAAAACTAGAGTAACACATTCCTATTCTCTGGAAAATCAATCTCTTAAAAGTATTTATCCCATGTGGAAAAGTCATCAGCAACGTCTTCTTTCTCGTCTTTAAAAGTGTCGAAATACCTAGTATCAGTCTTGCCATTCAAGCAGATTCGTATTGGAGGTTCGAGCTCTAACTTTCGCAGTTTATCCCAGTCCAACTTGGAAAACCACGGGTGGTTCCGGATGTCTTTTAAACCGTGCTTTTGACAGCCTATCCTGTCCACTGATAATGGTCGACATAATTTCTTTATAAGATTTCTCGCTCTAGGAGAAACGACATAGGGAAACGTAACGAAATCGATTCCTTTTAAAATGGCTTTGTACGTTTTGAGGTCGTTATGCTCGTCATTTCTAAACGGAGACTTTCCGACAAGCAACTCGAAAATAAATATCCCCAATGCCCAGTAATCTACTCCCTTGTCGTGGGGTAAATTTTGAATGAGTTCAGGTGACACGTACTCTGCAGTCCCAACGAAACTATAGGAACTTTCGTTCGACCCGATTTTTTTGGCAAAGCCAAAGTCGGTCAGTTTGAGGTAGCCAGATGACGAAACCATCACGTTCTCGGGTTTGAGATCTCTGTATACTATGTCTTTGGAATGGAGATAATCGAGCGCTTCTAATATACAACCTGAAGAAAAGAGAAAATATATTTTATAAAATGCAAAATTTAATTTCCAAAATAGTCAAGTTTCATTATCGTATAGTACATATCAATTGACAGATATCTATGTTAATTTCCCAGTAAAAAGAAAATTGTTACCTTTTTTTTCACCTGTGGCCTCGGGGTGTAAATTGCACAAGTGCTAATTTAGTGAACCTAACGAAGCTGAAAACTCTAAAAGAACTGAAAAATGTTCGACGTTTCGAGGAACAAATCTGCCCCTGTTGCCAAGAATGCAAAATCTAAAAATTAAAATGATTAGTAAATGTAATTAAAATAGTATAAAGCTCGCGCGCTTTTTCAAGTGTTGAATTGACTTTGACAAAATGCACGAGCTTTTTACTGTTTTAATTACATTTACTAATCATTTTCATTGTTAGATTTCTCGCTCTTGACAACGGCAGGTGTGCTTCTCGAAATGTCCAGCATTTTCCAGTTCTTTAAGATTTTTTATTTTCTGCGGTCTGAGCCGAAGCAGCTTTATTCAGTGCGGTGGAGAAAAAGGCAACAATTTCAATGACAATCATCATTTTTTCACAATAATATAGAATCTTTCTTCAACATCTACAGCTGATGCTGAATATTATTATTTTATTTGTCGAGTTGATACTCTACCCGTTATAATTAACTTTGATGGCGGCCAATGAGAACACGCCAGTCGACATTGTAGAAGTAAAAACGTATTTTGAGTGCCATAAAAAACATGAAAGTTCGTATATGGTGTGCATAAACTGTGGTAAAATTTTTCACAAATCATGTGCAAGAAGAGATTTTGCAGAAATAGTTCAACTGATTGACGAAACTCGACTTTTGTGCTGCGAGTCAAAATCCAGTGAAAACCCAACCTCTGATGCAGAAAAATGTCTATTGAAAGCTTTGGTGGAAGAATTTAAAGAGAAGAACAGGGTTATATAGGAGAACGCAAATCTACTACGCGACAATCGTTTTCCTACAAGATGAACTGGGGATTTGAGGAAAATAGAAAAAACCAAACAAGGTAACAAAAAATTCCCGCCAAAACAAAACGTCAAAAAAATAATCACGAACAAGATATGAAATCAAGTGAAGTTAGTCACCAATCCAGTGTTGATGACAGGACAGTAGTTCAAACTACAGTGACTTTATACAGGATAGTGGTGGCGACAAGCAGCAATTTAGCTCCGCCCATTCGCCATTAGGAGGCTAAATTTATGGCGGGTTTGTATTAGCATAGGATATTCAGATATTTTCTTTCAAATTAAGTATTTTCCAGACATTTACCTATAAAATATGATATTAAAATCATAAAATAGTGATTAAAACGAAATTTTAATTTAGTCTGTTTTATAGAAAATCCGGATAGCTGCGATAAAACATCACCATTATGAATAAAAGATGTGTGTTTAGGACAGTTTGCAAATGTAATAATAATTATTGTTATGCTATATGTTATACTGAGTAATAATGTTTTTTTTAATTTAACTTGTATTTTTTAAAATAAAAAGAGTAATTAACTATTTATTTTTTTATGTTGCAGGTTATTTGGCAATAAGTAAATAAGTTTTATGAATAAAGATGCTTCTTAAAGTTTTAATTGATTAATTATCATTAGATGACTGGAATGTTACTAGTGTTTATATTAGGACACGGAATTGTATTCGAATATATGAATATTTTAAATTCGAATTTTTTGTTAGTTAAAAAAAAATCGAATATTTGACTAATCAGACATTCGACTATTCGTGTTTTCTGTGGAACAGTTATCATACAAGGCTTTTTTGTTGTTAATTGAAATTTACATTTGCTGTTTTAAAAAACTCATTTTCAAAATTATTTTGATTATGAAAGTCATGTTTTTGTAGTTTTTGAGCACTCTACAAACTTCGAAAAGTTTTTATTTTATATACTTAAAGGCGTTTTTGATGCTACATTACGTAAACAAATATTACAAGTTTTTGATGTTCGTTTAATACTTTGCATTAAATATTCCGCAATGTTGTATAATTAATTCATGTAACTGCAATTAGGTTTAAACCCAGAAAAATTACTGTTTTTGGGTAAAGACAGTTCGCTAATATCTTCCATCACTCTTTAGCACATAGACATTAAAGTTTTATGGTGTTATAAAACTTCTTAAATGTTTTTAACGACACTATATTTACAACAAAGTAAAGTTACACCAATAACTACGGTCTTATAAGGAAAAAGGGACAACCAAAATACGAAAGAACCCGTTCAAAAGATAAACAAAGAAAATTTTGCCTCGTGCGCCATGAGGAGGCAAAACTAGCCCGGCCAATAAAAATCGACACATCGATTGTCGCCACTGTTTCGTATAAAGTCACTGTAGTTCAAACACACCACCGACAAATGAGCAACATAACCTACAAAATAATCAAAACAATAACAAAGCTGCGCTAATAGTTCAGTGCTATGAGAATCAAAACCAAGTTAATGATGAAAAGAGCGATGGAAACGATAGTTTTAGAGACAATAAACACACTGAGGTAAACTGGGAAGAACAGAAGCGCAGAGGCTTTTGTAAAAACCTCAGACCTGTTCATATCAAAGGAAATAGAAGTGAAGTTACCATACTAAAAATTGTGCCTAGAGTTGCCACAAAATACTCTTGGCTGTTCTTATCGGGTTTAGCAGCAGAGACACAAGCCAGTGACATAGAAAATTACCTCTCAAATAATGGAAAGCCAAATCACATATGCGAAAAGATGAAAACAAAGAACTGTGAGTTCGTTCAAGTTTGTTATACCATAAGATGCCAAAGATGTTATGGCAGCAGATTACTGGCATCATTGTCAACAAATTTTTAAACCTGAGGAGACCAGTGCCCCCACGGACAAGGCATATCAAGCGGAACTAAAAAGGAGGTAAGCATACTACTTCATAACGTACAATCAATAATAATGACATTAGAAGACTTAGTGTTTGAATGTGCTGCTGTGGAGGTAAGAGTAAATTACTTCAAAGCTGTAATTCTACGTGTACATCGTACACCATCAACTGCAGTGCAGAATTTTTTTCCAAAGTTAGAAAGCATTTTAAATGAAAATGTACCTGTTTTTATTGCTGGTGATTTTAATATTGACATTAGAGATAGTAGTAATTGTTCTGCTGATTTTTTTATCTTTGTTTAATTCAAAATAGGGTCGCTTAATGGAGAGTTGATTCCTAAGTATGGTCATTGTTTATACAGGGTAAAGACAATGGTATGGTCTTCCAGATTCTCGCACGTGGTAACATGATCTGAAGGAGATCGGGGCGTGGATCCTGCGGAGATGGGAGAACTCTCTGATAGCAACTGGTTATATCTGCATTGTGTGAATCCCCTTTGCATAAGACACTAGCCGTGCAGTTCATACTTATATTTGCGCAAAAGTCGGGGATCATGAGCGGCACAGGCCCGTCTTACTGGAGATTCCCACCGAATATAAGGCCCACATACCACAGTGGTATGTGATAAGGCCCTTTAAACTGGAATAATGTGTAACACAAGCGGAAGAGTAGCTCGGCCTCTGTCTAAGCGCCGGACAAAGGGTGTGGTGGCAAATTGCCTCGAAGCAGTGTCATCCAACCCCCGTGCAAGGGGTTCTATATAACTAACTAACCTCTCTATTTTGTTAATATATTTGTACAAATAAAATTAAATGTTCGTTACTAATATATTTTTCTTCTCATCCTAGATTTGCATTATGCCGTGTTGTTAAATGTGTTATTAAATAAAGAGTTACGTACTAAGAGTCATTACCGCATTAGCGATGTAATGAGTTCATTATTACTTAACATATGATTCGTAACTCAAGTCAAAATGACTTACTTATTTATTATTTACTAAAATGTGCAGTGTGTACCTGCGTAAAATTTGGCGGAATCAGTATCAAAACATTTCCTTCTTTGCCGTCTCAATAGATTCCATAGATCGCCACCCATACACGGCTCTAAGAGAAAATAAATGTATTTCGTATCTCTAAAAGTTTTGTATAGTTTTACGATAAAGTCGCTGTTGCAAGCCATCTGCAAGTCTTTCTCGTTATATACCTAAAAAGATAATAAAAAAATTAGTGTGTTTGTGGACCACTTACCAGAAGTGAAATTTCTTGCGTCCAAAAGGAAAACGAAGAATAGCCTGCACAGTGCATTAGGTATAAGACGCATCTCTCTCTCCCAATATATTACCACGTTTTATGTTTAATTAAAAGAACGTTGCATAGGTTTTCATAAATAAAGTAGTTTTATTTTATGCCAATTCGCTGACGCGAATGGTAGAGCATATTATACATTAAGGCCCGGCTCGTTCAACGATCGATTCTTGCCAGAGTCGAGTTCGGCGCGGATGTCGTCGAAAAACGAAGTTAAAAGATGGTCATTCCATACTTGGATGCCTCTCTACTTTAAATCGTCTCGCCGTATCACACATTTTATAGAGTTTTCGTAACACATTCACCAGTTTGCTGTCTAGGAACAGCGTGCCTAAAGAAGTTTAAAAGTTTCGAGAAGTATTGGCGAAATTATGCAGCCAATTTTTTAATAGTGTCATTTCACTTCAACTGACTTAATCGTTGTGCTTGCGTATTAATAGTATTTGTCTACCTGATTTATTTGCGTTTGTCCACTGATTTCATGTTTTTTCATTTGTTTTAACGCGAAAATGTCATCTTTGTGTTTCAGATCTTGCACCAATTCCACTCTGCCAAAACCTCCTATGCCCAACGTTTTAAGCAATTTCAGATTTGTTAGTCGTAACTTTTCGTACTTTTTATTCTCGTCGTAATCTAGAAAAAAGTATTGTTACTAAGTATATTGATAATAATTATTCAGTGTATGACTGTTATTTATTAGTTGGATTCCTTGCTTATATTTTATTTTATATTTCAGTTAGTTTTTCCCCGTTCTTACCGCAAACGATTTCTCCCTTCCCATGCAGAAAATCTTCCAAGTCGTGAAAATATTCTAAGAATCGCCTTCTTGATAATAATAGACATTCGAGTCCGGGCGGATCCACAATAATCGTATATAAGCTGACTGTCTCTTTCAAGAAGATATAGTCCCCGAAAAAACAGCCTCTAGTTAGTTTCTCGAGCCTCCTGTTTCTGTCTCGAGATAAAATTGTTGCACTACCTAAAAAAAATAAAAAAACAATATAGGTACCTACTTTGCCGTTGGAAAACCAGTTGTTTCCATTACAGGCCGATCAGCGATTCCTAATATAATATTTGACCGTTTCAGTACTTTTGAGACACGATGATGTGTAACGAAAACAAACCTGATGTCACAACGAAGAAATGTTCTACTATCTCCCCTTCTTTCGCTAATAAACTGGTTCCCGGGTAGAACGTTTCCTGCAAGATATCACAAAGGCTGTACAGTCTCTCTTCTGAAGTCTTGCAAAGGCTCGGAACATCCCTCAAATAGTCTGCTATTTCGTCCCTTTTTTCGATGTGCGAGCTGACTGTTAGATTCTTATAATATGGGCAGTCCAAGACCCATACTGTTCCCTTCAAAAAGTAAAAAAAAAACTATTATAACTGACATTTTAAATAAAAAAAATATATTATTGTTGACAATCTTATCTCCTATTACCTTAGTCAACGCCTTAACAGTCCGACTAGCCTTGACACTGTGCAGTATGGCGACCTCGCCGAAAATTGTGACACCCTGAAACGTTTCGATCTGTTTTTCTTTCTCGATTATCGCATAGGTTCCACTTTTCGATATAAAAAGACAGGAATTGACTCGTCCTTGTTCTAGTAAAACATCGTCTTGATTTACATTTTTAATACACATGCAGTCTATCACTTTCTGTATTGATACTCCCGTCAGAACGTTCCTTAGGAATTCGTTGTTCACGAGTGTTTGGTAAATAGTATTTTCATCTCTGCAACAGGAAAAGTCAATAGAGATATTGTGACCTACTTAAAAGCATTAATTAAATATCACCCTGTCCTATGTTTGAACTTGAACTTGACAAATGTTATATAAACATTCACTGTTAATTATAAACAACTTGAGCAGTCGACGGAAGCGATTTTAATCCTTAATGATGCAGCCATCAGCATTTTGTAACATATAAATACGCAGGCAAACGCCAAGTTCGGGAGGCTTTCGGGTCTCTCAAACCGCTCAGTCTAATTGCGGGGCAGCACACAGGTACGTACACTTCTAGTTGTTCTATCCCACAACCTTCATATCTGTGAACACCTGGACAAAGGTCCAGGGCGATCAGGTCCTTACCTAACCTGGGTGGACGTATGCACAGGTACACGGCATCTGGGGGCTACTAAAAGTAGAGAGAGTCGAATTTACGAGTTAAGTATCAGAATTTACAGTAAAGGGACAGTTTTTGGGGAGTTTTAAAAAACAGCGAAAGTGCCTTAGCAATTTGTGATAAACTTAAACCAGAAAGATTTACTTTATAAATATAGAACGAATACATAAATAAAAAAACTCCGCTCACATAAACTTTATTAATAAAACTGACGTCGCTTGCTAGAAAAACTTTGAACTAAGCCTCCCTCGAGAAGA
>MU191331.1:5995-36413 GCA_016904865.1 Pissodes strobi
AACATTTTCTTCAATAATACCAATATGAATTTAAAATCCGTCTTTAACATGATATACTTTATTCTGATGTTTTTTTTATATGTTTCTTTCTCACAATTTCATCCATTCTCTTTATATTTTAAAAATATTAGCTCATTACGTCCCCTATAACGTTAACGCAAACAGTTATATTAAATTTAAGGAAATTTATAAATGTGATTATCTGATCACTATAGCGACATTTTCTTTTCCAGGATCAATATATTGTAGTTTAACATTTTTGCGGTTCTTTCAAGCATACAAATTAAATTTTTTCATCCAAAATAAAGCATATGTCTAGCGTCTCAATATCATAAACATACCAGTTTCTTCAGCCCTGCGTAATACAATAATTATTAACAATTTATGAAGAACCATTTATGACCTGTAGACAATTATATGAGGACCACAGACCCCTCCATTAAATTTGAGGTTTTAATTTGGTTGCTTATTATAGCAAAAATTTAAATGAACTTATTTTTTTTTGTCAAAATTTCCAATAAAGCATTTTGTGCCAAAGGACCCCGCAGGGAGCTTATGGAAGAGTGGTTCCGTTCAAATTGGCTGAAATCTTAATATGATGTTGTTTTCGAGTTCCCGATCAAAAGTTATCACTGCACCAACGAAATCGTTCGGGCGGTTGTCGAGATATTGGCTGCCAAACCCCATTTTGGGGTATGCGGTCAAATAATAAGGCTTAGTATTGAGAGGATACCACAAATTGTAAATTCAGTTTTGTTGTCACTTACATATTACGAATACGAGATGACCATAATTATGCTTAAAATATTGAACACATACTAGGAACATCAAAAAAGCCATTCACATTGGACAGGGTGTGAGAAAAATGAAGCGAAATACTAATAGCTATCTTTTCCGTCAAATAATTATTATTAATAGTACCGGTACAAATGATATTAACTAGAATATATCTAAAAATGTCGTATATATACCAGGTAAGTCAAAAAAGTAATTTTTAACGTACAGGGTGTGTCAAAAAAGTTGCAACAACGCTACCAATTGAAAATATACCTATTTCCTCTCGCCGATTATTTTTATTAACACTATACTTCACGAAAATAAATTAAAAAACAAAATGTCAAATACGTAGGAGGGAAAAAAAAATTATTGTTAATATACAAGGTGAAAGGAAAAGTAACACTTTTCTGTTAGCCCGCCTTTAGCGCGCTATAACAGTATATCGATCAGTATTATTCTTCTCAACTTATTAAGCAAATATTTCTTGGAAACATTTACGGCATTCTGTAAAAAAATATATTTGATTATAAGAACGGCACGCAGGGACGTGATTTTGATCTAAACGTCTCCATCTGGCATTTCTATATCTATTTCTTATTCGACTCTTATTTGGAGGTTGTTTATTTCTCTTGACCTTGCCAATATCTCACGAGCTAATTGTACTGTGGCTCCTTGCATAGCCATAGGTTCCCGATATTTGTTGATAATAGCACCACAGATCCAGTGGTAATATGGGAGATTGGTATCGTTTCTGAGAAAAACTTAAAAATTGTTTGAATATGTCCCATCCTAGCTTCCACAATCCATCGAGATTTAGTTACTAAACGAGAAGCATTGGCTTCCTCTGTAGTCAGTTGTTGCTCTCCGGGTCTTAGTTGGCAAGGCATTCTACACTCAATACCCAATTCTTGTAAAAATGGTATGGCATCGCGGTAACCTCGATCGACAACAAAAATGTCGTTTTGTTGAAACCAGTTCCGAATTCCTTGAATATCCCTCTTATATTCATTCCTGAGCATTGAAGCATCTTTGTTGTGGGAATCTGAAAAGTATGGCCCTTGGATAGTTAAAATATAGCCATTTGGGGCAACAATTAAGGCCGGTTTTAACAAGTGGTACCCTTTATGGGTTCATAATTAATTCTATATACTGCTGCCTCGTAATTGCGTTTAGGCCTATATTTTGAGGTACAAATCTTTGTAATAAGGATTGCCGTACTTTGCCTATATTCCAACTAACAGTTTGTCGCGTAGGATAATTAAAATTAATTTTAATAAATTCATCAGAAAGTCCTTGCTTTAACTTGGTGAGAAAGACCCGTAAATCGTTTCTGTTAACGGTAAGGTTACCTCTAGGTGTAAGTATATGATCGCAATATTGAAACAAATCTACAAACTGCTCTTTGGTTATTGCACACATGTATTGGAATTCTTCATTAGAAAAAACTATTTTCATCAATATAATTCCAGTAACTATTACAGGTATTTGCTTTTCTGAGCTCTTGCAATAAACAAGCAAGTTGGGGCCTTTAATGACATAGGGTCTGTTTGCATATTGCAGGGCAGGCAACAACGGTCCGAATAAAAAAAAATATTTGCGCATTTCTTGGCGTGAAGATTAAGTATACATTATCATTTGGTAATATTAAATCACATTTACTCGTGCCACCGCAATCCGCAATGCGATTAAACATCAATAGTTCATTGAATACCAAGAAGATGCAATTCGAGGATACTACTGTACTTGTAAATCTGATGCAAGGACACTAGGAACGTGTGCCCATGTTGCGTCAGTTTTGTGCTATCTAAGTTACTCGCGATATGAAGCCATTGTAAAATATCCAGCTACAACCTTATTAGAAACGGTTTTGGATGCTGGTAACAGAAGACATAATGCCAATATTCAAATTATTCTATAACGGTAAGAATTGTTTTAAAATAAAACTACTCTGGTTATTCTTTTTCTATTTACGGTATAGCTGTTTTTATAATCAAATATTTTTTTTGCAGAATGCCGTAAATGTTTCCAAGAAATATTTGCATAATAAGTTGAGAAGAATAATACTGATCGATATACTGCTATAGCGCGCTAAAGGCGATCTAACAGAAAAGTGTTACTTTTCCTTTCACCTTGCATATTAACAATCATTTTTTTGTTTTCCCTCGTACGTATTTGACATTTTGTTTTTTAATTTATTTTCGTGAAGTATAGTATTAATAAAAAATTCCCGAGAGGAAATAGGTATATTTTCTATTGGTAGCGTTGTTGCAACTTTTTGATGCACCCTGTACGTTAAAAATTAATTTTTTGACTTACCTGGTATATACGACATTTTTAGATATATTCTAGTTCATATCATTTGTACCGGTACTATTAATAATAATTATTTGACGGAAAAGACAGCTATTAGTATTTTGCTTCATTTTTGTCACACCCTGTACAGGGTGGGCAAATAAGCGAGATAAGCGGCTGTATCTCAGCAACTACGTCGTATAGACTTGCGGTAAAAAACTGTATAACTAAAGTGACCAAAAGAAAACACTGGAAATAATTTTCAAGTTCATACCTCTACCGCTAGGGAGCGCAATAGCTATGGTCGGGTAGAAAAATGCATTTACTCAAAAATGTTTTATTATAAGTTGATAAAAGAATACCACCACTGTAATCCTCGTGAAATTCTGAATCTTTTTTGCTCATCACTTTTGATTGTAGGGCATGAAATAAGGGCGGGGGGAAGGAAAAATTCTGACTGATTGAAATGCCTATAACTTTAGTTTGACTCAACATATTTGAGCAAACTAGGTCTCGTTTGAGAGAGAAAACCTTGCTTATTAAGAACAAAATATACCCATGACAAATTGGTATTTGCTGTTCCCGCTAGGCGGCGCAAATTCATAAGTTCATGGGTTTTTTAATTTATTCCCGAAATTTCAAATATAATGATACCGTGGCGAATTTTAAAAACGAAGGATATGGTCCCCAGGTGGGCAGATCCCACCCCTTGACAATGAGCTGCCTCATTGAATCTGGGGGAGGCAAAAATTCGCTATCGAAACCACAACAAAACCTATATAGCTTCCTATAATATCAGAACTCTACTATCAGATCAAAGACTGCTAGAAAATAGAAATGGAAGAAGAGCTCCAAAACATAAAATGGGATATCGTAGGTCTGAGTGAGGTGCGGCGAAAAGGAGAAAGTCAATTAATACTACTGTCAGGACACCTCTGTTTCACTTCAAAGGACATGAGGATACATCCGATGGAGGAATAGGATTTGTAGTACATAAAAAACACATACCAGATATAATAGATATCAAAGCAGTAAGCCACAGAGTCATCTACCTGATTTTAAAATTAAACTCCAGATACAAGCTCAAGATACAAACCTACGCCTCTACATCAAACTCGGAAGAAGAAGAACTTGATGAATTTTACGATAATGTTGACATCGCACTTCAAGAACATCATACCCACTACACGCTGTTGGCAGGAGACCTAAACGCTAAAATAGGCAAAAAACAAGACCTATCGGAAAGGTCAATTGGTGACTATGGATATGGCGAACGAAACGAACGAGGAGCCATACTTATAAACTATTTACAACAGAACAACTTGTTTGCAATGAACTCTTTCTTTAATAAAAAACCCCAATATAAATGGACATGGGCCAGTCCAGATGGTCGGCCAAAAAACGAAATCGACTTCTCTATTACTGACAAAAAAGAGATAGTAAAAGACGTCTGTGCTCAACAAGCAGGTTTTCAACTAGAAGCGATCATCGAATAATAAGAACAAAAGTGGTCATAAACATAAGAAAGGAACGTAGAAAACTCCTAAACAAACGAGGTGTAAAAAACCGCTTACCACCCGAAAACACAGCGCTATTTCAGAACGAAGTAAACACAAGCTTAAAAAGTACTAGACACTGAGGATGAAAACATAAATATTGAAAACCTAAATACAACAATAGTTGATTCAATAAAAAAGGCAGAAGAAGAACACTGTGTTAAAAACCAAGGAAAACACAAGAAACTGAGCGTGGGTACTAGAGAACTTATGAGAGAAAGAATAGAACTACCGTACAAATATGGAAGAAACTTGGAGACCTTTAGGCAGCTAAACAAAAGAATTTCAAAATCCGTCAGAACCGACATAAGAAATTACAATACGGAGATGGTTACGAGAGTCATAGAAAATAACGGCAGTTTGAAGGTACTAAGACAGAAACTCTCGCAAGGACATAAACAAATATCAGCCCTAAGACACAAACACGGAAAAATAAACACCAACAGGGAAAAAATTCTAAAAATAATCGGACATTTATATGCAGAACTATATAGAGAAACAAACAAGAACACAGAAGCAAAAATTCCACGAAGTACAAACCAAGGCTCAGAGGATATGCTAGAAATAACTATCTATGAAATTGAAAAAGCACTCTCGGAAATGAAAAATAACAAGTCACCTGGGCCAGACGAAGTAGTTGCCGACGTCATAAAGACGAGGAAAAGAACTGCTAAGAGCTCTGAAGCTACTATTTAACGAGTGCTTGTCAAGATACATAACACCTAAACAATGGAATAGTGCAACTATTACTCTCGTACAGAAAAAAGGCGACATGACCGACCCAAGGAACTATAGGCCGATCAGCCTGCTGTCTCACATATATAAGCTCTTCACTAAAATAATCACAAATATCAATACCAACCGACGGAGCAGGCAGGATTCCGATCAGGATACAGCACAAACGATCACCTTCACACTTTAAAAATCCTAATCGAGAAAACAGTCGAATACAATAACCATGGGTTTTGGTGTTCGTAGACTACGAAAAAGCGCTCGACACAATCAACCAGCGGGAAATGTTAAAATCCCTACATTGCCATGATTAAACACATATATGAGAAAGCGACAGCCCATGTCAGACTTCATGAAGATACCATCAACTTCCGTATCGAAAAAGGGGTTCGCCTGGGTGACACCATATCTCCAAAGTTATTTAACAACTTGCTCCAGTATATGTGCAAACAGATAGATTTTGAAGAACTAGGTATAAACATAAATGGCGAAAACCTATGCCACCTGCGATTTGCGGATGACATTCTCTTGATATCCGACTGCATAAATAAAGCCCAAGAAATGTTACGAAGACTGAACGCAGCCTCTAAACAGATGGGACTAAAAATTAATATCTCTAAAACTCAAGTGATGACAAACCTAGTAATGGGCGGCGGCGGAATATATGTCAACGAGAAAAAACTTGAGGAAACAACTAACTACAAATACTTGGGTCACGAAATACGTATAGGTCGCGACAACCAAACGTGCGAACTTACTAGACGCATAGGGCTAACATGGACCGCCTATGGACGACTCGGATATATTTTTAAAAGTGCACTTCCGATATGCTTGAAGAGAAGGGTGTTCAATCAATGCGTAATGCCTGTTCTGACCTATGGTGCGGAGACCTTAACATTAACGAAGAAAACAGCGAACAAGATAAGTACTACTCAACGAGCAATGGAAAGATCAATGTTGGGGTTATCTCTGAGAGACAAAGTCAAAGTACTGAATACCGAAGTGCGAGCTAGAACAAGTCACTGACGCATTAGAGAAAATAACTACCTTGAAGTGGAATTGGGCAGGACACGTGGCAAGGCTGAATGATGATCGTTGGACTAGGAAAATAACAGAATGGAGACCAAGACAACATGCATTTAGGAGCAGAGGCCGTCCTCCGACCAGATGGCATGACGACTTAAGACGTATCCACACTAACTGGATGCAGATTGCTCAGGATAGGGAGATGTGGAAGCAAACAAGGGAGGCCTATGTCCAGCAGGACGTTAGCGGCTGGTTGATGATGATGATGATGATTATTTTAACAGAAAGAGAAAGAGATCAAATTTGCCGGAAAAAAACTCTAAACCGCATATCGATAACTTCACGCGTTCAGGAGTTATTGCCAGAAGAGAATTTTTTAACAATGCATGCATTGGAAAACAAATTATTTTTCGAATTTTTATGGTCAAGCATGACATGACTAAAGTAAAAAATGTTTTATTAACAAAAATAATCAAAACAATCAATGAAAATAACATTAATGATACTATAAAAATAACATAATAGGAAATAAGCTCGGAAATAAGTGTAAATTGTGACTTAGGACTGCTCCGTCCTAAATTCTGTAGGCGTGGCAATGGAAGAACTGAAGACAATATCATTAATGTCCTGGCATACATAGAGTATAATAGGCAGATAGGAACTAGGGCATTATCTTCAAACTTGGGTATGGCACGAACTACTGTTCGTAATATTTTAAAAGACTACATTAATTACCATATCCTACTTCTTCAACTGCCAGCGGCTGAAATCGAAGCGGGAATTTACTCCACCCAACAAAGATTGAAACAATGTTTGCAACATGATGGGAGGGAGTTTGAACACATGAGATATTAAATTGAAATGTTTTATTCGAATTCGGTCCTTTAAATGATTGTTTAATAATTATTTTTGATAATATATATTTTTTTTTTATAATAGCCATGGCATGCTTGACCACAGAAGTTCGAAACTTATTCGTTTTTTCAAAAAATGCTCTTCTGGCAATAATTCCTGAACGCGTGAAGTTGTCGATATGCGGTTTAGAGGTTTTTTTCCTGCACATTTGATCTACTTTCTGTTTCTGTTAAAATAATGGTATTTCGGAGAAAAATTAAAAAAACCATGTACTTTTGAATTGGCGCCCCCTAGCGGGAGCAGCAAATACCAATTTGTCATGGTTATATTTTGTTCTTAATAAGCAAGGTTTTCTCTCTCAAACGAGACCTAGTTTGCTCAAATATGTTGAGTCAAACTAAAGTTATAGGCATTTCAATCAGTCAGACTTCTCCCTTCACCCCCCGCCCTTACTTCATGCCCTACAATCAAAAGTGATGAACAAAAAAGATGCAGAATTTCACGAGAATTACAGTGGTGGTATTCTTTTATCAACTTAGAATAGAACAGTTTTGAGTAAAATGCATTTTTCTACCCGACCATAGCTATTGCGCCCCCTAGCGGTAGAGGTATGAACTTGAAAATTATTTCCAGTGTTTTCTTTTGGTCACTTTAGTCATATAATTTTTTACCGCAAGTCTCTCCGATTAGTAGTTTCTGAGATACAGCCGCTTACCTCGCTTATTTGCCCACCCTGTACAATGTGAATGACTTTTTTGATGTTCCTAGCATATGAGTTCAATATTTTAAGCATAATTATGGTCATTTCGTAGTCGTGACATATGTGACAACAAAACTGCATTTACAATTTCTGGTATCTCTCAATACTAAGCCTTATTATTTTACCGCATACCCCAAAATGGGATGTGGCAGCCAATGTCTCGAAAACCACTCGAACGTTTTCGTTGGTGCAATGATAACTCGTATCAACATCATATCAAAATTTCAGCCAATTTGACCTGAACCACTTTTCCATAAGCTCCCTGCGGTGTCCTTTCTTGCATGTATGTAAACTGAGTTGATTTTTTTAGGTTTTCTCTATTGCAAAGCGTACTATCAATGGCACTCAGGAAACCTCAATGCTGCATTAAAGAATTTCAATCAAGCCCGTCAAGACTCAGAATATGGTACGAAATCTCTCTATAACATGATAGAAATATGTCTAAACCCAGATGGCGAGATGCTAGCAGAACAATTTATGGATAGTGACGATATTGAATATAGAGATTCTAGATCACTTGCCCTTAAAACTGGTTAGTGACGTTTTACATTTTGCCTTTAACAGTTTGTTTTAAATTACTTGCATCTCTCAAGCTTATTTAAAACGCTAGCGTACACTCTGAATATAGAATTTTATAAAATAGTTTTAAAATATCTTTGATTTGGCTTCAGCTTGCTGTATTATTTTATTTTAGCTGAAAGACTCATCAAAGAACTAAAACAACGTCTAGAGTCCAACGGAGAAGATCTATTCAAATGCAGACTTCTCACAAACTTCCGCTTGCTAGCTACAAAGGAAAAATATAATATTGATCGGGCCTTGGAAGATTTTGTAGCTATTGCTTCCCAAAACACAACCAAAGAAAACTTAGCAGCTATTTTGGGAATGTCTACAGCATACACTTTGCTAAAACAGCAACAACGAGCCAAGAACCAATTAAAAAGAGTCGTGAAAAATGCTTGGAATTTTGATGATGCCGAATATCTTGAAAGATGTTGGTTACTTTTAGCTGATCATTATATCCAATCCAATAAATTGGAATCAGCAAATGAACTGATTTTAAAAGTGGTACAGCACAATAAAGCCTGCATTAAAGCGTTCGAATATTTAGGATACATATGTGAAAAGGAACATAGATTTAAGGACGCAGCAAATAATTATCAACAGGCATGGAGAGTTGGACTAAAGTCGAATGCTAGTACTGGATTTAAGCTGGCGTACTGTCTGATGAAGTGCAAAAAGTATCCAGATGCCATAGATATGGCAAATGATGTTCTAAAAATAAATCCAGATTATTCCAATGTCAAAAAGGATATTTTGGATAAATGCATGAACAATTTAAGAATCTGAAATATTTAAAATTCAGCTTTATTATTTTATAGCAGAATATCTATTATATTATTTATATAAATAAACGCTTGAATGTATGTGTATTAGTTATTTTGGATTCATAACGAAAGTAATTCCTCTCAATAATGCAGTAGCACTTCTGGTTTAATTTATTAGCGTTGCTGCTGCAAATAACATTGTATTTTAATAGTCCTATACAATTTGCAATTTTCAAAATGAATGCGCAGAAGAAATTTTTAATAAATACGTTAAACGTGTCGTTATAGAATTTAGTTTAGTAGGAAAAAAAATAGAGCTACTTATGAAGTTCACCACCCATGACTAACATGGATCATGAAAATCTTTTAACACTGGGATGTGTTGAACGGTCGGATTGCAAAATGATGCATAATAAAAACAAATTGAAAAACATTTTAATAAAAGTATTAATTAAAAAACTAAAATATTGAATTTTAATTAATTGTATGTTCAAAATGTGACCCTTGTTACAGGCCGTTTTGACTAGCGTGTATCGATACGTAAATAACCCTAGTATCCGTCGCTCTTCATATGGCTCCGAGCGCCTTCGTGGTTAATAGCGGAAAACCCTCGTAGATATTCCGACTGACTTCCTTTCGACGGTCTCTAGATCGAGAAATTAAAATAAAATTCGCGTTGCTATACAATTCGATTTCGAACCAATTGAATTTAGCGCATACTGTTTTGGATTGGCTGATAGATTGAGCATCGCGCGCAATTATTTAATTGCCTCCGAATAATTAGGGAATTCTATTAATTGGAGTGGCTTAATGACAACGCCCTTTTGGCTACTCTGAGTAGTTTTTTTTTGGTGGATGCCTATACATCGAAATCCCAGGTTTTCATCGTTTAATTTCCTTGGATGAATTATTGAGAGGAACATGTGATTGGTGATGCCGTGCATTCATTGGTTGAGCGAGTTTTTTCGAGGTGGGAATTCTCGCGTGTCCGGCTGCTTTTCGGGTTTCCGATCGCTTGGCGTCACTCTTTACGTCGATCTTGTGAGTCAAGCAGTCATTTTGGACACCGGTTGGAATTCATTTTTGATTTTACCTATTGATGGGATTTTCCCAACCGGGTGTTTTTTAACAGTTTCAGTCTTTAGTTGTTCCTTATCTTTTCTTAAGTGTTGGTGTCTGAAACTTTTGTGGGATTTGAATGCTGCTTTAGCAAGGTGAGTTGGGTTTTTGTGCATTTTTTGCCTTTCTGTGAACACCATCATTTAAACATTGTGACGCACGTGGGCGGATTTTTAATTCCCTTTTTAATCTCTTACAGAGGCCCACTTGCTCAACTGAAAGGTATCTAGCGATAAGCAACTGGCTACCCTTACACAGGTATATTGTTTTTTTTTTAAATTCTGATTTCTCTTTTTCCTTGATGGTTGATTTTGATTATGGAGTTATAATGCTAGTCAATTAAGAGTTACGTGTGGACCCTTGAATATGTGTTGTTTCACAGGGTCCTTCCGTTAGGTCTATTCCACCGTCGGATCCATTACTACCGTCGGGATCATTGCTATCGACGAGCATTGTTAGCGACATGGTGTTCCTTGGCTACGCCTGTCTAGCGGTCTTGCAGTCCTTCGCCTGTCAAGGAAGTCTCCTTTCTACCGTGAAAAGTTCTTTTCTGGAAGCTGCCTGAGGAGTTACTCATCGGCCAAGTGAGCAATTTCTATTTTATTTTTTTTTTCTATCCATATATTTTGCGGCTAGTAATTAACTTACGATCTCTAATTATTAATTTTTTGGCTTTATTTTCGAACAAAGATTAACTTTTTAACTTTTTCTCCTTAATTAAGGTAACATTTAGTTATTCTTATTTTCTTTTAAATCAACTTTGAATTTTTGGGCCAATCTTGTCTAGCCTCTAAGATGCTTGATTTTATGTAATCAAAATCTAAAATTCAGATAGATCCGTTTGATCTAGAACAAATCAGATTTTGGATCAAAAGTTTTTTGAAGTGAAAACTTCTTTAGCGGCGTTGTGCACTTTTTTTGGATGGGCGTAAGACGGAGGGGGAGTAGACCGCCGGAGCGGCGTAGGAGAGGGAAGTTGAAAGTTGATTTTTCTGAGAGGTAAACTTTTTAATATAAAATAATTGTAATAGTTCTGAAGTGTTAAATTTTTTATGTAATATAAATTATCATGTTTGTGTACGATAGTGCAATAAATGAATATTGTATTTTACCACATAAGTGATAGTACTTTTATACCAATAAATAAAGCAATTCGTGCGATATTATTCCCTAACAATTCCAAAATATTCAAAAATGCACAACGTTAATGTTGAAGTTTTCACTTCTGCCGGCACTCCCGGAGTGCAACCCGCTCTTTTTTTTGAATTTTTAATTGACTGACGCAATAACGTTGTAGGTCGAACTAGTTTTATTATTATTCTCAATTTTCACGATTTCTGGCTTACGTTAGATAACCGTAGATCAGATAACTACTGGTGTTGATACGGCCTAGTAGACTTTGCGTCATAGTTAATTTTTATTGTGGCCTTTGTTGTTTTTTTATATTCAAACAAACGGTTCTTTATCCTTGTCCTACCGGCAACTTGACCGGGGAGTACTTACGCATAAATTGACATACGTTAAGGTCTGTAATTGATTGGTGGCTATAATAACGCCAGGTCTAACTAGTTTTTTATATTGTTTTTGCGGCAGTTATCAACTTAGCTTAACTAAACCGAATAACCCTACCTATGGCTATTCGGTTCAGTAATACGGCATTGTAACGGATCATGATTCGACGACCGTGAATTAGTCTTTGATTAAGTGAATATTCGAGTTACTTGAATTTTCCTACAATATTGACGCTATTTTCTTTCATCATTATTGCATAAAGCGTTCGTCGTAAATTACTATTGAATATTTCGGCTAAGATAAAGCGTGTAATTTATCTCTTCAAGTAACCGAGTAAAACCTACCTTTTCTCGTTAAAAATACAGTGTTACCATAAAAATTGATCTGGTGAAATTTTCTCGATCTTTTTTTTCCTTATGACCAGCTGTGACAGACACTTCATTAGTAGTAATAAAACCGATCCTTTGTTTATTTACCTGTTTTATTTAATTAAATATTGATTACATCTCCAAAGGAAAGGCCCGCTTCAAGTATCTTTTTTTTATTAATTGCGCCCAATAATTGAAACGTTCTTGATTTACTTTTGATTAATTGCGTATTTGTTTATCGCTTACTTTAGATATTTTTGATTAATTTTTGAGTATTTGTTTCTCACCCACTTTAGTTTTCCGGTTAATTTGGGTACTTGCTTACTACCGACTTTGATTAATTTTTGAGTAGTTATTTTCCATTATTAATACTGATAAATTGCCGGCTTATATCTACTTGATCTAATTTTCTAACTTATTTTTGATGTGTTATTGATCGGTTTTCTTGATAGAAATAAATAACGAATTTTTGGTATTCATTTATTTTGTCGCGAAGCTTAATCTAAAAGGAGTTCCATATTTCAACTTTGGGGTATTTTTCGCTTGTGCTGTCTACTAGCCTGTGGCGCCTTAAATAAATCAACCCACCCCTACTCTCTGACATTTTGAGCTATGGCCTAATTTGTACGCTCGGCGACAACTCGTTTTAGCCTACGCATCGACATACGTAAATTCATTCAATATCTAATTTTAAATTCTCAAAATTAAAATTTTCCTTTCGATTTGAGATTATTCACTCCCAGTTCCTTCGAAGCTGGAGTGAAGGTTTTGCTCCCATTAGAAGGACAGAAAGAGCGTAATACTCTTTTTAGTTTGGCAATAATTTAGACGATAGTCGATGATTGACCGGTTTAGGTTGTACAACATCTCATTTTGTCGTACATGTTCTGCGTTCTATAAAACAATTGCTTCCATAGTGAAATCGGAAAGGATTAAATGCTTCGTGGACCTGATCTTACTCTCATATTAATCATCTTCATTGCTGGTATCTGAAAACTAATTTACTTAAAATCAAGCCCTCCAGTGTTGAAGATTTAACACAACGAATTCTCGATTAATATACAGAAAAACCAATGGGCTAATACTAATGGACAAATGTAACTGAATAAGTATGGAGCGAGTCATATTTTTAACATCTGATCAATAGAAAATGTATATGTCATCGGCAAAGTGCATAATTCGGTCACTGTATAGAATCCCTGGGTCCTTTAGGAAATGTATGAAGCACGTATTTAATATTTTACCTATACATTTCATAGAATATCTAGGAATTCTCTATATTGGCGAATGATTTCCAGGCAGTGTATAATATTAACATTTATTTGAAAAAAGAATCTTGTTACTGATACTGATATACTTAGTATAATATCCATTCGTATTATTAGTTAAGTACGATAATAAAGTGTATTAATTTTATAGATCACATCATACATGTCATGTAGGCAAAACATAAATTACACAATGTTTAACACTTTGTCGGCCAACTTGTTGGGATTATACAGGGTGTTTATTGAACATATGACAAAAATTCAAGGGGTTATTCTAAGAATATTTTGTCCTTCGGTGATTTTTGAAAAGCCGAGCCGGTTTCTTTCAAAGATAGGGCGACAAAATTTGTCGACAATAACAATGTTTTATTACCGAAAATTACATAGAAGGCTTCCTAATCTATAAGAACTGTAGAGAGCGACTACCTCCAGCTAGGATGCTAAAATCCAATCTTCTCCTCATTGACTGCCGAAATCTGAAAAACGCTAGAGGATTTCTTATTGAATCACACCAAGCAATTATTCAATTTCTCAAATCTCCCATATTTTCCTCTGGAGAAGTGTAAACTAATCAGTTTAAATGGACCCAGACGAAATAATTCAGGGGACTGAAGTCGGGGGATCGAGCAGGCCATAAGTAAGGTCCTGGTTGTTGCTATTAAAAACTCACGAGTACCTACACTAAAGTGTGCTGATGCAGTATCGTGCATAAACCACATCGCATTTTTCATTGCCAATGGTACATCCTTCAAAAACTGAAGTAGCGATTGTTCAGCGACCTCGCCGGTAGTCTTGCTGGTAGAAATACCGGTCCATTTATTCAGGCACCCACAATTGCAACGGAAACGTTCGACGAAAATGATTTTGAAAACGATTTTTAAGTATTTCATGTGAATTTTCTTCAGCCCATGCATTGTTTCTGTAAAAATTCCTTGTTGCATTTCTTTGAGAAATTTGCTTCATTGGTAAAAAGAATCAGCGACAGTAGTTGAGGGATTTAAACCATTGAATGCCATTGACAAAATTCAATACCTGGAAGAAAATTGGTAGGAAGAAGCGCGTTGTATGTGGTATAGATGCGACAAGTAGACTTAGATACAATTTCCCAAACAATTCCATCAGTTACATTCAAAGAATTTGTAATTTTTCAAGTAGAAATACCTGTAACTTCCTTTATCAAGTTCAGGGCACATTCGCTTCCACTTCTACCGTCCGTCATTGGCCTTCCTGGTCCTCTACTTTGTTTCACTGTGCCTTATTCTTGACTAAGACGTTGATGAATACTTTGAAAGAAGCATTAATGTTCGAAAATCGGTCAGTGTACAGCAACCGCCTAGGTTGTAACGAGTTGCCATCGGCAGGTCCATACATGAAATGCATGTCAATCATTTCAGCGTTCGTATAGCGGTCAAAGACATTGGTTAACATTATATTTTCTATACCATCAAATTCGACAGATACAAAATGATCAATCACGATGAAATCCACATTTAAACTGATTTTCTTTTAAATGTTTGCATTTGCTTGCGATTAGTTGGTAATATAGTAGTAGGAATGTTGTTAAAAGATATCAGCGCATTTTAAAAATTACTAATTTTGTCGAAATATGTCGCGGTGTGTTTTTGAAACAAAGCGGCTTTTTAAAAATCGTTAAAGAAGAAAATATTCTTAGAATAAACCAGGGAGTGAGTTTTGCCGCATGGTTAATAAATACCCTAGGTAAAGTACAGAAAAACAATTTTGTAAAAAATATATTTTTTAGTCTACTGTTCAAAACCCACCATTAACAGGCACATTGGGGGGGCAGCATTGAATAATCCGCTCGTTGACCTGATCTTGCTCTAATTGATTATCTTCAATAAGGAAATTGAAAACTAATGTTGAATAGTTAAGTCAACGAACCTCGATTAATTCCTAGGAAAAGCCGATGATGGACTGATGGACAAATTAATGTAACTGAACCCTTCTACCACAAGTTGGACTACTGTTAATCTAAAGGTATTACATATTTAATATCTGATTGAAAGAAGTGTACATATTTTTAAATAAATATTTTATTTCTTGTCCTTGGTGTTCAAAACCGACCGTTAAGGGTGTTCGTAGAGTGAAGAATAGACCGAAGGGTAGTGATTTTACTGTTGAGCAGTATACTTCTGGTTCTGATGGTTACGATTCGCCACGCCATACACACAGCCTGAAATAATTGGAAACTTTTCTAAAACAATGCCGTGAGAATGTAATAATTAATATAAATACTTTGCTAAAAACAAACAACATGCATTTTCCAATTATCCTAATAAAGAGATCCTACTTACCATAAACACAATAATGTGTTATTATAGGTATTTAAATAGTGTAATAATTTAAAAAATAATTTGCTTTAGAAACTGTAAAAAATGTTTATGCTTTTATATCGGAAAATATGCAATTGTTTAACTTGTCTTAATAATTAATAACTTTTGCTTCAAAAGTCATATCTCAGGATATTCTAAGCTAGTTATTAGATGAATTAGTCTAATTATTGGGTTATCCAGAACATTATATTATTTGGAAAAAATAGGGGGGTAGTGAATTTAATCCAGGGAATTCGCATGCAATAGCTCTCGACATTTTTAAAAATATTGAGCAGTTTAGTTTAAAAATTAGAAAATAATAATTTTCGTTTAAATCATATGGCTTTTTATATTTGGTTTACTTTTCTACAAAAGCGTAGAGGGGCTACAATGATTTTGTAACAAGCAAAGTTTGGAGAGGCGACGTACGACGTTCAAATAGGCGAGGACGTGACAACCCTGGAAAACGAATGGCGCAGCAGTAGAATCGAATCGGTGTTATATAATACGGAGTATATAGATAGATTAGAAATAAGGCGTAGAGATAGTTACTGTACGATAGCAGAGTCGACTCATGGCGTTATGTAATTATGATAACTGTACTGGCGAAGGTATATTGGCGAAATAAAACGTGTTACTAAAAATTAATCGTTTACAATTTCTTTAAAAATATTTTAGGAAGTTGAAATATGCATAAAAAATCACATCAACATTTTAATAAACGAAAACTGAACTTGACATCTCTGAAAAAGCATCGTTTATAGTAATTCTAGATTTGAAGGCTGCGATTCGCGAAAATAAGTCCGTTTTTAACACAAAAATTTAAAATTCGTGAAATAGGCGTGATTTTTTTTTGAAAATATTACTTTCAAATTGCCACAAACGAATTCCTTTAGCTCAAAAAAACTAAATGAGGGAATATCAATGCCACAATTTGTGTAATTACTACTTATGAAGTATAGTGTTTTGGAAAGTGATTTTTCTGAAGTAAACTCTTGTTCACTTGAAACGCATCCAAAAAAAATTTAGTTTACTTTTTAATGTATATGTACCTCTAAATCTAAATTGAGATTTAATGCAATTTTTTAGTTATTTATGTACCAAGGGTATTAAGTAGATTTTTATGCCCTGAGGGCGACATGTTACAAAGCCGAGGGCCTCTGGCCAGAGGGTTTATAAGTCGCCCGAGGGCATACACATCTATTAATACACGTGGTGCATACAAACTTTTATGTCATACTAGTTCGTTATTGCATTCACAATATGTAAATGTTTAAAAAAATACGAATTCAATTCAATTATTTGAGTCCATAAAGGGTACTTTATGCCCGCACGGGCCATAAAGTGGACTTTATGCCCGCACGGGCATGAAGTAATCCATTATGTAAATGATATATTCTAAGGTATAAAAACACAATAATGTACTGGTATGACATAAAAAATATTATGACACATTTCATAACCTATATTGGCTAGGAACGAAATGTCTTTCTTTATTTGATAGCGAAATTCTCGCGTATAAGTGAGGCAAATCTAAAAAAAGACATATGATCCTTGGTCCGTAAATACGGGCACTTCTCGGGGACAATAATTCTGAAACTGCTCTTTTGAAAAAATAGATTAGAGCGTGGACTGCCTGCTTCAAAAAATGTGTAGCCACTTTCTAAGAAATAAGAAATCGGATAACTATACAAAATTAATTGCAATATTTGGCCAATCTTACGAGGAATTAGGTTGCAACCTCTCACTTAGATAAGAAGCATTTTCTTCACTCGTATTTGGGCTTCTTTCCTGAAAACTTAGGTGCAGTTTCAGCTAAACACGGAGAAATATTTTACCAGCAGATGGCTCATATCGAAAAGCGGTGCAGGTTAGCGGACTACTTTTGGACCCTCGAACGTGAAACTGATCCTAGCGAGTAGAAAAGAAAAATACAATTTCCTTGATTATATCTTTTTTAAGTTCAAAATACAAGAAATTTTTACTTAGTTTTTTTTTAATTATGTAAAATTCACATACATTATGTATATTCCCATTCTCTTCTTTAAAAATGTATGGGTTATAGGTAAAAACCGAGGTTATATTGAAATCAGCACCTTAAAATAGACACAAAAGTGCTTAAAAAAATATCAAGGAACAACAAAAAGTTTTAAAATGTGGAACGGTGTGGAATTAAAGGACATCATTTATTTTATTTTTAATGTCTACTATTTCTCTTTTCATTGTGTACTATTTATAGGAGACCTTCTGACTTGCTGTATTCATCACTTATGCCCAATTTTGAGACTGTTAATATTGTTTTTATTTGTACAGAAAAAATACAAAATTAGTGACACTATTAATTATACACAATTATAAAGGAATGTTCGAATCAGGTGCCGATATGCATGGCTTGTTAAATTCAAAATATTTTCAATGATACTATGTTACATTCTACTGTGAGCACGAAGATAATTGTTAGTGTATACATGTTTTTGTAATTTTGACCTTCATTTTTATACCTTATCTAATTGGATTTTCATATTTCTTTAATGGGCATAACAGATATCGTATTATAATAAATGCTAAAACCGATAACTTTACGATACATTTTAATGATGTCATTCATAAAAGGCACAAGTTTCCTTTAATTAAGGTCGCCTCGTTGTACATACTATATTTTGCATAAACAATTTAGGCTATATTTAACAATACCCTAACTCAGCTTCAAACTAATTTAGAAAGCATAAAATTGTATGTGAGGGAATAACTACTCCCTCTACGTTTCGATAGGCAAGTATTTTTAGTTTCTTTGTCTTGATAACGATAGCAGACTTGCCTATCGAAACTAGTGCTGGCAAAAACCGTGAAAAGTTGAAACCGGTTATTCGGTTTTCTTAAAAACCGGTTTCGGATAAAACCGGGTATTCGAATAATAGTGAAAACCGGGTATTCGGATAACCGGTTAATCGGATACCCGGTTAATCGGATAACCGGTTAATCGGTTAATACACAGTCATCATAGGCTAATCATAATTTATAATTTGTTCTTAAGCATATTTCCATTAGTTCAGTTTCCCTGCCGATTAGGACACAATCATTAAATTCTAGTGAACCAAATTTATTCCAGTTTTTGGTCGTTATTGAAATAAACCCCAAGGTAATAATTAAATTAAAAATATTGTTTATTACAAATTACAATCGATATAAATTCTAAGCAGAAAAATATTACAATTTTTTAAAACTTAAATAAATATAAAGGTATTCTATTAAAGGTAGATATTATTTTTCAATCGCCCTCTAAAAGCATTTCCAAATATAATCACCGTCCAGTAGGTATGTGGTATGTTACGATTCCAAATACCCAGTTTTTAATTTACTTTCTATCTTTTTTACTATTACTTGAGAACCCGGTGGCTCAGTGCCATGTAACTAGATAACCGAATAATCGATTAATCGGTTAACCGAGAAATCGAATAATCGGTTAAACGAGAAATCGGGTAATCGGTTAACCGAGTATCCGGTTAACCGGTTTCGGTTTTTTGAAAAACCGCGGATAATCCGAAACCGGTTAACCGACTATCCGAAAAACCGTCTTCGGTTGCCAGCACTAATCGAAACGTAGACGTAAGTAAATTCATTAGGGTCACTAAACTAGCACTTGTGCAGTTTACATCCTGGAGCCAGGGCCGAAGAGGCTCTACACCAATTCAAAATAAGCGCAAACAACAATTAAAATCCATGAGGGAACAAGACCAATACACATAAGAAGAGGTGCCAGACCAGGCCCTAGAGGATTTTTTTTAAACTAGACTGGGAAGAAAAAGGTATAAAAATATGCGGACAACACCTAAACAACCTAAGATACGCGAATGATATCGCCTTGATAACAGATAAGAAGAAGAACTGACGGAAATGCTGAAAGAAATAGATACAGCAGCTAAAAATATAGGTCTTAATATGAACTACGCCAAAACTAAAACCATGACAAACACTGATGAAGATATCACAATCAGAATAGAGCAAGAAAAAATAGAACAAGTCGATGAATACATATATCTGGGACAAATTATTAAACTCAACAAACAAAACCGAACAGCAGAAATCAAGAGACGAGTTAGATTGGGTTGGGCAGCATTCGGCAAATTGAGCTACATCCTAAAAAATTAAAAATATCCACAATACCTCAAAACCAAAGTATATAATCAATGTGTACTCCCTGTCCTCATCTATGGATCCCAAACATGGACTGGACACTTACCCAGAAAAATATGGATAAAGTAGCAAAAGCACAAATATCAATGGAAAGACAAATGTTACATGTAAAACTGATAGATAGAAAGAGAAACGAGTGGATAAGAAATAAAACGAAAGTAAGAGATGTTAGAAAAGAGATATCAAAATTAAAACGGAAATTTGCCGGTCACAATATCAGACAAAAAGACGAACGATGGAACAAATGTATTCTAAACTGAAGACCCTGGAAAAATAAAAGAAGAAGAGGAAGACTCCAAATGAGATGGGCGGATGACCTGAAGAAGCACTCTGGAACTAGATGGATGAACATGGCGACAAACAGGAAAGAGTGGAAAAGACTGGGGGAGGCCTATGTCCAAAGATGGGCCGAAGAAGGCTAAATAGATAGATAGCCTCTTGACGTCGCCTTCTTCGCTACCCTAAAAAAGTGTCTGAGGAAAATCGTAACAGATTAGAAACACAAAAAAGAGGACCCGTGCATAAATCCGATTTCCCCATGTGGTTAAAAACCTCCTTGAATTAAAGCCACTTCTGAAAAACTCTCTTGTCTGATTTTAGAGCATGAGGAATAAGTCGTTTCGATCCAAAAATCAAGTCCTCAAGAAAGCTTCATAACAGGACGGAATGACGGAAATTATGTAGATAGTAATTCAATCAATTTATTTTAAAATATCAATAATGTCTGAACCTAAAACGAAGACTAGAAGAAAGCGCATCCACGGATAAACCTGGAAAAAGGCTGTGGAGATACTAGATTCCAATAGATTAAAAGCAAGATTGGAGGTTCCGATGGTGAACCATTAAAACATCTGAAAGAAAAAAATGAAAAGAACTAATTTTAATATTAATGAAACCAATCTACTTCAAGCAAGCCCTTCCTAAATCACCGCAGATTTTCCTATAGAGCACTTCGATGAAGAAAAGCCTAATGTGGATATACAACTTGGAGAAAAATCTGGAAGTCCTGAACATTGATAGCAAATTTTGCACGTCTTAAATATTACGCTGCCAAAGTTGTCGAGAAATATGGCCAAGTTGCTGAAAACTGTTCTGTCTTTAGTGAGATTTTTGAGGGAAAAGAAGACAAAGAAAGAAACTTTTTCACTTCCCTGATGGCTTATGATCGAAGTATTGTTGTCGCAAATGGCGACCGAAAAAATAGGTGAAGATAGAACGAAAAATGTTAAAGGAAGAAAATATCAACTCGGAGGTGAAGGAAAGCTAGTTCCGTTTTATCTTTAACATTCATTTTAATATCGGCTTCGGTTCAACTCGGACTGATGTTTGTTCGAAGTGCCTGAAGCTTGAAGGGAAAATTAAGTATGACAAGGACGCATCGTTAAAGAATAGATGAATGATCGAACTTCGCTTACATAAGCTAAGACTAAAAGCGTTCTTTCAAAAGCTAAAAGAGAGGCGTTAAGGACTGTTAACTGGTTCTTTTGATTGTCAGAAGAACTTGATACTGCCAAAGATACCAGACCAGAGTACTTATTATAGCAGACAGCTCTATATGTACAATTTTACAACTGTGACAGGAGACTCTCATGCGTACCTCACAAGAGACAACGTAAACATTTTTGCATGGACAGAGAACCAATATGTAAAAGGTGCAAATGAAATTGCATGTTGTGTATTTTCACCCCAAATAACACAAATATAGCAGGTGTTGATGGTGCATGTGGTGGCCAAAATAAAAACACTATTATGTTATCCATGTGCTTCAAATGGTTAAGGCTCTTGCCAGCACCTGCCTAAGTTTGAGTATGGTTTCGTCTATGGTTTGATATATCAATCTGAATAATTTCTTTAACGTATTTATCCAGAAATGAATGCAGGAAAGCTAACTTTGGATCTATTTGACAGCAATTCATTCTGGGAGCTGGGAATGGCTTCATTTTGCAATCGAAAATGCTATTTATTACGATGCCTCACCACAACCTTTTTTTTATCAGCTTTTACACGTTAGACTGATAGTTAACAGGATCAATCTACATTACTCTCTTTTTCAGAAATGAGGTTACTGCGAATTTCAAGAGCTTCTCCTATCTCTATTATCCGACTGAAGATCATTGGCATTGGTAAATATAGCAAATTCCCAAGAAGTTTAAAATATGCGAAAATATTTGGTAATCCCCAAGGAATTGTCATTAAGCATTTTCCCCAATAATCTAATTATTTAGCGAAAGAACAACTTTTTCGACTGGTTTCATGAACCGCAATACTTTTATAATTACGGTCGGTGGTATTTAGATGCGTATTTGAAGCTAGATTCAAAGTTGGCCAGAAGTAATACTTATAGATATATTATAATTAATAAATGAAATAATATATCAGCAAATGCTATATGGTCGACCAGGTCAAAGGTAGATGTCGTTATAGCTATTTTCATCAGAATGAAAAGGAAATCGGAAACTATTTTGGTCAAAATCGCATAAACATTGCCGAATCGCTTTAGATAATGCAGGTAGCTCTTCAATAGAGGATATTTCAAGGGTAATTTTGAAATTAAAACCATTAAATCTTTTCATTGAACATTACGCAACTAGCGAGGAGTTTTCGTCTGTTATTCTATTCAATTGAAATATTACGCATTTGTCGGAAACATTTTTAAATATAAGGGCCTGCAGGTGATTCAATAAATATTTTTACTATCGATCTATATCGTTAATATGAAATAGAGCTTTATCATTTCACCAAAGTTTAAACGAAAACGTTTTTGTATCTTCCAGCGTTCTAGACAGAGAAATATTTTTAGCAACAAGAGGGAAGTATGCAATTTTTTAAAAGTTTTTGGGAAAAAGAGAGGGATTGGTTGGTTGAATATCAAAGAAAAATGTTTCATCAGATTAGTATTGAACAATAAAATAATCCATAAAAAATGTCCTGATTACCTACATCAAAAAATAAAATTCAGATATAGTGCTCACTCTTTAGATCTTAGGCATAGATATACAATCACTCCTTCCTCCCATAAATTAATTTTTTTGATAAATCGTTTAGTTATCCAATTTTTATTTCAAATTACAACAAAGTTCCAGCCGAGTTATTTGCCTTTTGTGGTGAACATCATAAACAACACAGTTAGTTTGAGATGTTTCACTATAGGAAAATGCATAGTGCCAAGTTTTTGGCTAAAACTTCAGTGTGTTGACACCAGGTCAACTTCGGATTAAGGTACACTCTCAGGAAACGTATATATACTCAGGGATATTTAAATTGTCGAGGTCTTTTACTACCCAGCCACTCACCAAGGGGGTCTTGGAGTGTGCGATGCTGGACAGCGAATAGATTTTCCTACTTTACCACATTCTCGCCAAGTTGAGAGGGTAAAACCAGAAAGCAGCAATTTGATGGAAAGATAAGAGCAAATTTAATGAGTCCCTACTAGAAACCTTAAATAACCATTAGGAAGAGAAATATTTCTATCGGCTAGAGAAACGCGAAGATCTGCTGAAGAGAAAGAGAGCAGTACAGCTAGGAAAATGCACAGTGCCAACTTTTTAGCTAAAACTTCAGTGTGTTGACACCAAGTCAACTTCGGATTAAGTACACTCTCAGGAAACATATATACTCAGGGACTCAGGGTTATTTAACTTGTCGAGGTGCGAGGAGTGTGCGATGCTGGACGGCGAATCGATTTACCGACTTTACTACATTCTCGCCGAGTTGAGAGGGAAAACAACCAGCAAGCGGAAATTTGAAGGAAAGATAAGAGCAAGTTCAAAGAGCCCCTACTAGAAACCTTAAATAGCGTCCAGAAAGAGAAATATATCTACCGGCTAGAGAAAGGCGAAGAACTGCTGAAGAGAGCAGTACAGCCAGAGATCTAATGTAACACAATGCGCCATACTGGTGGACAGAAGAAATCCAGGGTTCAAGAGAGAAGTGCATTTCGCTCCTAAAACATCTGAACACAATTGGAGCCAGACAAGCAGATGATGGCAAACTCCCAAGGCTGAACAGGAATACAAAGAGACCAAGAAAAAAACTAACCCAAACAGAGCGAAAAGAAGCGACATGATCGTCATGAAAACAATTAAGCCCCATGAAGGATTAGGGATGAAATGAAAGAGAAGGTTTTCAAAATGCTATTCCTGTATAGAGAGACCTCATTCCAGGAAGGTTTCCTAACCAACTGCGAACAAGATTAAGATTGGACAACACGGAGCGCCGATAGAATATCACTAGAAGCCATAATGGAGTTTGTTAGCAGCGATTTTTTTCTTGGGCATGATAAATGGGCTGGTTAACAAGGAGACCTTTCCAAGATAGTGAAAATCGGCGAAATTAGCACTTATCTACAAGCCATATGACGCTCCAAACTGCTAACGACCTTTATGGCCAATAATGGCAAAGCCTTATCGAAAAAGGGTGGAATAGCGGACAACTCCTCAGGCTGAGGGAGTACTTCAGGGGAAAGGGTGTGCGCCATAGTAGCAAAAACTGCTCCGGCATCCCACACGTATGTGTTCTGAGACCCCTCCTGTGGAATCTGATGTACGACCCCATCCTGACTATACGCCATAATATCCATGGTGTAGAGAAAATTAAATACGCCAATGACTTAGCAAAACTGGTGATGACTCGAAATAAGGAAGAGGTGATGCTTAAAATGGTTCAAACCATTTATGATCTAAATTTGGGGATGACGGATACTGAGTGGCAAAAGAGACTGTAGAGATGTGGTGCTCAGAGTGGGGAATCACCAGATAACGGCAGCAAAACGCGTCAAATATCTGGGAGTGCCTGTCGGAGAAAACATGACATTCGGACATCACATCCAATACGCCACAACAGGAGACTGAGACGAGTTGGGGGCGTTGACTAGACTCATGTTCAACATTGAAGGTCCAGAGAGCGACAAAAGAGAACTGCTGTAAGGAGGCGTCCAATCAGTGATATTATAGGGAGCAGCTATTTGATATGATGTCTTACCCATTAAGAAAAATCACAACGTACTGGTGGGAATGCGAGGAAAAGCATTACTACGTGTGGTGTGCGCATACCGAACGGTATCCAAGGCGGAAATACAAGTGGTGACAGGGATTCCACCCATAGATCTAATCATAAGAGAAAGAGGAAGCCGCAACACAAGAGGGCAATAAACAACGTGAAAAAAGCAGAGGAAGCAAGTGAGATGATTATGAAGAGGTGACAAAGAGGATGGGATGAAAATACCATGACTGGGCAATGGACCAAAAAGATGATCCCAGACATGAAAGAATGGGTGAAGTGTAAGCATCGAAAGATAATTATTTTCTTACCAAAGCGCGCACCGGCCCTGAGGCATTTAGAAAATACACTCAACGGGTAGGGAAGACAGATAGATATTCACAATATTCTCTGCGGAACGGAAGACACTAAAGAGCACGCTCTCTTTGTGTGCGACACATGAACCAGAAAAATATCTAAAGCCAATCGAGACCTACAAACAGTTATAAGCCCGCAAAACTTGTGGAACAAATGGTCTTAAAGAAGGAAAACTGGAAATTTTGCCAGAATTTTGTATGGACGATAATGGGAACAAAGGAGGAAGGAGAAAGGAATGCACAGGGAATGATAATGGACATCGCTTTTCACATGGCGTAAGCTGAGAGCGATTCCCGGTGAAGAGCGGACGCAAATGAGAAGTATTTAGTCGGCAGACGGACGCCTAGAGGGGCCAAATCCCACAATGGCCGACCCATAGATCAACAAGATGTTTTACTCCTCATAGAAAAAAAAAGTCTAGTTTAGTTTGGGATAGTTTGGATTAGTTTCGGTTATTAATTAATATTATTATTTTAAATTTAACTCAAAAATAAAGCTAATATAAGTGTGTTCCACCAAGAATCAGTTTACGATTCTAAAAATGCTTACGAATTTCCGTAATACTTCTTTTCGGCCAATTTTCACTTGGGATTTGTTTTCGGTATGGTAAATGATAAAGAGAACCGGTCCAAGCACCGCACCTCATAGTTGACCTTAAGGTTTTCTGAAATATTTCTTTGGAAAAAGTGAAAATTGTTGCCTACCAGCCAGATATCATCAGTCGCATGCGACTCTCGAAGGCAGCTTTTGGCAAACTGAGTTATATATTTAAAATCCGCATAATACTTATAAAGCTAAAAACCTAAGTCTACGATACATGCATCCTGCCGATTAATAACCATGGAACCATATCACTAACAAAGACAAAGACAAATGCTAACAAGGGCGGGAAAACCACCAACAAGATGGGTCGATAACATACGAAGCATCTGAAAAGCAGTGGATGAGGAAAGAAAAATCTGAAGAAAATAGAAAAAGATAGAAGAGACATACGTCCAGGAGCGGACAAATAAGGGTTGAGAAAGACAAAAAAGGGAGTCCAGTGTGACTGTAACTTCACACTTTTAGGCTTAAATTATAGCGTTTTAATTTATCAACCAATAAACTAGGGCATACACCGATACACGCCTTTGAATCACGAAAGAGAGACGCTGAAGAACTTCTGCATTCCTCAAATCCCTCACAGTGGAGTATGTTTTCCTAAAGGTAAACTAAAACTCTTTTAATAGCCTTTTCAAGATTTTTGCCATGGACGGGGATTATAGATATTGGTTTCTAATTTGCAGGGTGGTCCCTAGAACTAGAGACTGACCAAATTTCGTTTTCGGTTTCGGTTTTCGGCCATTTTCGGCCAACATATCTTTTTCGGCCGAAATTCGTTTTCGGCCGAAAAAAAAAGAAAACTTCGGCCGCGATGCCGAAAAAAAATTGGTGGTCCCCTCGCTCATGTCGTTGGCTGACCAGGATCACATAACGCCTTTAGGTGGTTACTTCTGCTTCGTTCTCGGTTGAGTCAGCACGTTATGATATGCCGGCTGCACCATGGCAGCATGGTGGGGATGATCGTCGAACTTCGAGGACACAATGATAATAATAAAGCCAATACGAATCGAATAAGCTATATGACCAATGACGAGGCATTTGGCAGAAGGCAGAATGAGATTTGATACCTATTTTGAGGAGTGAAGAAGCCCGTGGTTCCTCTCGTGGTATTTTATTGGTAATCTTATTTCTGAAATTTCTGTAAATTGTGATAACAGAAATTTGAAATTTGTTTTCTTTTTTCTTTTTCGATTTTACACCGAAGTTCAATTTCGGTTTTCGGCCGAAAAGGACTTTATCCGGAATTTCGGTTTCGGTTTCAGTTTTCGGCCGAAAAAGAACTTTATGCCGAATTTCGTTTTCGGTTCCGGCCGATAAGAAAAAACGGTTTTTGGTCCGTCTCTACCTGGAACCTCTCGTATGAATAGGGATCACTTTGGAGATCTCAAGATAGCCCATAAAATCGGCTTAGCGCAAGCAATCATTGAAAAAATTACTTAGTGGAATGAGGAATACATTTCCAACAGATTTCAATAAAGGACAACAGTTCAGTTAAAGCGGATTTTAATCAAAAACTCTCAGTAATAGCAGTAATGATGCTTTTCAATAGCTGTAATCAAAAATATTAAAAATCATTTGAGGACAAATTGCAGTCTATAACTACCTGCCACTTGGCCTTGAGGGTATTTGATGATTCACATAATGTTATCATTTGCCTTGACCTCAAGCTATTTTGTAGCAAGCTTACCACAGAGGAAATAGATCGTCCGTGGCAAAATACGTGCTATATGTGAATCATAACCATAGCAATAATCGCCCTTTGTATACAGAAAATAGAACTCAATATGTTTTTCGAAAATTAAATCTGTCATATTAGGCAATGAAAATTATTGTGTGGAAATTTCGTAAGCCCGCGAAGTGTTAATCTAGTATGGGCGTAAAGTACTCATAGCTGGTCTTGAAAAATCTTTTTTCTTCAAACGTCAGTAAATCCGTCATTACTCGACTGTGTAGGCGGCCGTGAAGTTTCATTTTTCCTCCGCCGGAGCTTTACTTTTCACTTTTCCGCCGGCGGAGGTAAAAGTGTTTCCATAGCAACATAGATACAAACAAACAATAAAGCAAGCGTCAACAACTCAAGAATTATTAAACAAAAATTTGTATTTATCACTCAATGTGTGCACTGCACTTCTAAAAATCACTAATTTAGGAACAAATTGGTTATTAACTTAATCGAACTTATTCAATAACTGCTTATCAATACGGAATTAAAACGCAATCGGAGACGCAATTTTAAAAAAATAATTATTGTTGACAGCGTCCACTGACAGCTTTATGTTACATTACTATAGCAACGACCTGTGCCTATTCACCGATACCGGCCTAAGCCGCCTTGCAAACCAACTTATCTTTGATAATAATTATCATTATTACTATTAAAAAGAGATATTTTTGCATTAATTTGTCGACATTTGAAGAAAAAACAGCATATTTTAGTTCCGTTATACTCTACATATTTCATATTAAAGAATGAGCAAAAATAGAAAACAACTTTCAAAAAGTGTAACATTATCTAACTATATCTATATAACAGAATTTAGGTACAGGCTGATAGGATGATGTCACCATTTGCAGTTTGAAATTAAGGGGTTGTATTTTGTAAAATAGATAGTAAAGCCACGGTATGTATTGTTTGTACTCTGGTAAAGCAAGATATTAAAGACAAGGTCATAAATATACCACTTATTTTTTCTTCTGTGAATATGCTATAAATAATAAGCAATGATTATACACTAAAATTATACCAAATTTAATACATTTAATTTGACATATGTTAAATAATATATTTTGTCAAAAAAAATAAAACCAATTGATTAAAATAAAGAAAAGAAATGAAGACTAGTTCACATGTAGTTTAAAGGGAAAAAATATTAAAACAGTTCTGTACAAGACAATAAGACTAGCTAACAGAATAACAAACACCAGCAATGAAAGGTCAACATAAAAATTCTCTTTCCAGAATATATAAAAAATAATAATGAAAAAATACATATTCATAACTTCCGAGAAAGGTCCCAAACTCATCCACTCTACAGAAACCACAAGTAAACAACAACTTCCTAACTCTAGATCTAACACCTGCCAATGTAGGACATAGTTTAATTTCATTTGGCAATAAATTAAAAAGTTTCTCACCAGTACAAAAAGAGGAATTTTCATAAAATTCATGATAAATCTTAGCAAGTAATATATTCTTACGACTACCGCGAGTATAGTAGTTATGGCAGTCTCCCACTAGCCCAAGCTTATGTTTGTTTTTGTATATGATTATTAAGCTATTTAAAATAAAGTTGCAGTTGCTGGAAACTGGATTTTTTTTATTTCGAAAAGTTTCCCTGTAGGAATGTCTTAATGGTATATTAAACAAGGATCGGCCAACGCGTTTTTGAGCCGCAAATACCCTCTCCATCTTCTCGACTTACCCCAAAGTTTACCCAATCAAATCATCTTCACATATTTTATCAATATGTTTACATTATTAATTCATATTTTTATTTATTCTTATTCACAGAAACCTGACAGAATCGGAACACTGTTGTTTAGCATCAGTTTGTTGCTTTTGCACCAAATAGCTATTTCTTGGAAACATGCCTGTACCTTTGCACGTATAATCACAGCATCGGGATCAGAGACAACAGCATTAGTGTCATCACCATACACAAACAATTTCCCACTCTTGACAAAATTCGGCAGATCATTGCTAAAAACTGTAAACGTAAGTGGACCCAAAACACTCCCCTGTGGAATTTCCATCTCCGTTTTGTAAATATCAGAGTGCTCAGAGCCAATTTGAATATAAAATGACCTTTCAGCACGATAAGACTTATATAGACGATTTATGTTTTCCCTGATTCCCAGCCTATCCAATTTTATCGAGACGAACTCCGCGTCGACACTATCGAAGATCCCGGTGAGGTCAGACAACAAAACAAAAAACACATTCATTACTGTCCATGCAATCAAAAATATATTAAGCTAAATCAACGTTTGCACGGAAACGATGCTGGCTAGGTCATAAATAATTCTACTGTTCTTTTAAATAACTTTTCTGAAAAACAATGCGGCAATCGGTTCATAGTTTTCAATATTGGTAAGTGCACCCCATTTGTGCTCTGAAATCATTTAGATTGCTTTAACTGGGTCGGAAAACGCCTTCCTCAATAGACTTGCTTAGGAGGGAGAAGAAGGAATTTTGTTTATTTTGTATAAGGCTAGTTAAATAGACTACAAATTTATCTGCAATCTGCTTTTGATACAAACAATGTTGTTTCATCTGATTGATTAATTTCTTTTACTGTGCTGAGAATTATTTTTAAGATTTTGCTGGGCCAACTTTAGTT
>JAEQML010055247.1:0-36413 GCA_016904865.1 Pissodes strobi
ATAAATAATATTGCTCCGAAATAGAACCATTCTAATAATAAAAAGCATAATAAAATCAATTTTATTTGAATCTCAAATGTTCTGTGTACTTTATATAAATAAATAAAAATGGCATTGATACTAATTTTAAAATAAAATACTAGTATGCTGATATACGAGAAGAGGTTTTAAAACAGTGAAATATTTCTAAAGCTATGAATTCGGAAATTTGTATTATATTTATTTCAACAAGTAATCACTAATCACTAATCGACTCGCGTTTTATCTGATGAAATTTCAAAACGTGTTTTCAAGAAATAAACAAAACTATTAAAACACCTTAAAATCTATAAATAGCTGCTTTAGGAATTCAGTATTAGAAAATAATTTGTTTTATGAACAAGCAAGACACACATTTTATTAATTTGCATTTTGAAGGATGATATTTTTGTGACAATGTCCATATATAGAGGAAAGTCGACTAATTTTGGATAGTTGCCTAATTTTGGATACTGCCGTTGACTGCAGTCAACGGGCATTATTTCAAAATCCGTTTGCAGTTTGCATTAATTGAATCCGCAAAACGAAAAATTATCCGGTGTGAAACACATCATTAGACCGTTCACTACTAGGTGGCGCCATAAGATTATATGTTGAATTGTCTCAATGAGTGTTTTGTTTCTCAACTTGTAAGCAGTATAAAAAGGTAAGTACTTAGAGTAGAGAAGTATAATTTGGCAAGGATGTATTAGAATAGTGATAGAATAACCCTACGTGTTTGAAATAAGAATTACTCTCATGGACTTTTTGATTTTAAACACATAACCTGGAATATAAAGGTTGCCAAATTTTGGATAGGAAAGGGTTCCTAAAATTGGATATCCAAAATTACGAACCCAACTACATGTACCTACCGTATTAAACATTGTTTAATTTTTGTTTTCAGTAAAATGACCAAGAAAAGAAGTCGCACATAAAAAATGGGATCCAGAAAATATGAAAAATGCTATTGAAGCTATTAAAAGTAAACAAATGGGATACGTCAAAGAGTCAAGAGCTTCAAAACGTGGCCAACCCTTACAAGAATAATGCAGGCTACAAATAGGTCGAAAACCAGTGTTAACGTCTGACATGAAAGAAGACTTGGTTCAACACTGTTTGGAATTGTACAAAAGGTATTATGGTCTAGGACTCGCAGACATTCGTAGACTGGCGTATCAGCTTGCTAGAAGGAATATCCTCCCTCATCCTTTTTCAAAGAAAAATGCCAAAGCCGGTAAAAAATGGCTTAAAAATTTAGGAATTTCAAAGGACAGAATAAAAGGTTTTACGCAAGAAAATGTTAACCTTTTTTTGATATTCTAGAACCCGCTATGGAGAAGATTAATTTCAACCCCCTTAGAGTGTATAATGTTGACGAAACCGGCATCACCACAGTGCAATCGAAGATTGTTAAAGTCATCTGGTTAAAAGGGTTAAAAGGAAAAAAAAAAACAAGTAGGGGCCGTGACGAGTGCAGAAAGAGGAGCATTAGTATTAGTAACTGTAGTTTCATGTATGAATGCTGCTGGAGGGTTCGTTCCTCCGTTGTTCGTATTTCCACGGAAAATATGTAGATCGAGCTATTAGACGGGGCTCCAGCGGGGTCAATTGCTGAGTGTCACCCTTCAGAGTGGATACAGAGCCACATATTTATGCGATGGATGCAATATTTTATCAATCATGTAAAACCTTCAAAGGAAGATCTCGTGTTGCTGATTCTCGACGGCCATTACAGCCATACCCGGAATTTAGACGCTATAGATTTAACGAAAAATTTTGTTTCTATCGTGTGCATGCCCCCATACATCGCATAAAATTCAACCCTTAGATTTGTCTTTTATGTCTCCCTTAAAGACGTACCATTCAAGGGAAATCCAGAATTGGTTAAAAAATAACCCTACTCGAAATATAAGCCCCTTTCAGATCTGCAAATTATTTTGCCCTGCTTGTCAGAAATGTGTGACAGCTGAGATATCAGCAAATAGATTTCGCGAAGCCGGAATTTTTCCTTTCAATCGGAACATTTTTCTTATAAAAATACAGAGAGAGAGAACTCCGCCTCGACAACTGATCCCAGATAACACTTCTTCATCCGAATTAGACCACACCAATACCTCATTTCAACTATTTATTGAAAGTACTCTCCCGAAACATCAAACCGATGGCGGTGTTGAAACAAAAAGGTTGTTAAAAGTTCAAGATTTTTCGTCTTTGCCATCCTGCAGTTCGGTTCCTACATCAAACCGGGGACGCAAAGCTGGTTCAGCAGCAGTAATAACAAGTACGCCCTATAAAGATGAACTGGAAGCTAGTGTTAAAGAACGACAACGAGAAGAATCCCTTAAAGCAAAGGAAAGTCTCCAAAACAAAAACCCTTGGGTAAAACTAAAAAGAAGACGATTAGTAAAACTAAGAAGATAAAGAAGATTGAAGATGAAAATGACTCCTCCGACTACTCACAAGATCTTCCTTATGATGACGAACAACTAGGTGAAGCCTGGGTACAGTGGTTAATTTGCTTCCGATGGGGACACGAAGACTGTGCTGGTAGTAAGAAAACAAAAGCTTATGTGTGTGATTTTTGCTTAGAAAAATAGGTTCCCAATTTTGGATGGGGTACCAAATTTTGGGTAGGATATCCAATTTTGGGAACCTTTTTTCTAAATTTGAAAAAGTGCTCTGTTTTACTTTTGTCTGTTTATTTTATTCTTTACTCTTAAAATATATATTTTTGTGAGCCTATCCTACTTTTATTGAGGTAATAACATATTTTAGACACAGAAGAATTAATAAAATATGTTTTTTTGACATAAAAAAAGTTGTCTGTCCAAAATTAGGCCACCTTCCTCTAGCTATAAGAAGATATAACTATTAAAATGTGTTTACTAATAAATAACTCTCCAAGCTTTCACCTCCACATTCACTAACATTAAACCTATCGGACTTAGTTCTTAAGCCCATATAGTTTTAGCTTACCTGCAAAGTAAATTTAAAACCTAACTGAAGTTTAGATATCTCCTAGTAATAGCAATCCTACATCACTACCAAGTTTCGCATACTCAGAAGAAGGAAATATTGTCACCATTTGTGTTTCGTGACTTCACGCCTTCGTTGGCGTGCAAGTTATGAAACTCGGTTAGGATCAATCTACGTTAAGTGAAAAGAGATGATAAAGAAGGCGCTTCAGTAAAATAATAACAATGCCAATTAGTCAGAGACTTAATAAATTTACACTCTACCCGATTGCTAAAACACGCATGTGTTTTCGGTTGAGGTATGGTTTGAATTATTATGAACTATAATTATTTAACTTTTAAAATCACTTGACATGTGTCATCCAAAAGCACGAGTCTTTGTACCATGCTTTTGTTGTATTTTCGTATATTTTAACTTTTATTTTAATCTAAATTATGTGAACCATTTCTCATAATTTGACGCACAATGTGTGATATGTAATTGTGATCATTGTCGATTTTTGTTGTGTTTGATCCATGGATATGTCCTTTGTCTACTGACAAGTAACACTGATGATGGCTACGGCCGAAAGCGCTCTGTTACCCTCTTCATGATCCTTTTGGATTAAAATTTGCATGATATACAAGGTGTTTCATTGCTATTTATAAAATCTGGCAAGCATTTGTGTTCAAGAGCACTGCAATAAATCTTCAATCTATCGATGGTTGTACATTTCGTAACGAGCATTTCCTATTACAACACCATTTGTAACATTTACAAACACGCCCTAACCAAACTATTCAGTCGCAAATATTATGGAAAAACCGAACAGGAAAAAAGTGAAACGCAGTGGTACTTTTCGCCGAATAATAAAACGAAATTTGTGCCAAAACTTTCATTCAGTACCACATACTGTATCTAATTTACAGCCTATGTATACTGACACAACCGTATCAGTTGTTTGCCCTGATGACAATAATGCGCAATAAATAGCAAGTGTGGATATGTGTTCGGCGCTAAAATTGATTTCATATTGATAATGACTTCAAAAAAACAGAAATTTTCTGATCGAACTCGATGAGGAAGGCGATCAAGAAAAACCAGCATCAATGCAAGTTTTGGAGTCTGAGAATACGAAACACCAAATGATAAGGATCGGTCTAAAAATGTGGGGGAACGAATTTAATATCCGGCAGTTTGCCAGTTATATTACCTAAGGATCCGAGAACCTTATTAGAGACACCAACGTCAGTTATAATTGAGGCTCAAGCTGATGGACCTCAATATTGTCATCAAGTTTTGAATTGTGTTTGAAATGGTACTTCTCTATAATTAGAAATATTCCAGCTATTAGTACCTATATAAACATTGATGGGCTATCAATATATTGAAGCTCCAAAAACGAATTTTGGTCAATAATTATATTTAATATTTATGAGATAGATTGCATTGAGCCTATAGTCGCAGGAATCTACAGTGGTAAAGGGAAACCCACCAGTCTTACAGAATTTATCACCCCCTTTGTAGAAGGAGCAAAAGATATTTTAGAAAATGAAGTGTGACTTGAAAATGGACATCCATGTCGTGGCGCGGAAACTTATATTAATTTATATTGTAAGAGATGTAGTAGGTGTCGATTTTGATGGTCAATGTATAGTTCCATTATAGTCAGCAGGCAGCGGCTTTTTTTTCGAAGAATTTCATCCCGGCTGAGTTTAATACAGTACGCTGTAGTCACATTCCTAATGACGAAACCGACCGTCAGTCTCAGTACCATCGGTGGGAGCGCGCGTGGGAGGCTGCGGTACTTGTGAAAAAAAGTTTTCCAAAGTTATTTTATCCCAGGTGAAATTATTTTCATACAATATTGATGTTAATTGGCAACAAAAAACAACAGTCAGTCGTGCGACAGAGGGAGATGATACGTCAATCGAGCGCGTGAACTTGACAAAAAAAATGAAATTCAAATTATTTTTTCCTGATTTTTACACATGATGTCATATATATATAGAAGTATAATAATGACCGTCAGCTGCCTGTCTAGTGGGGGTAAAACTGTCAGTCAGGACAAAAATGTATGAGCACGCTCATGCAATTATACGACGTGCGGAATTTTCTATCGGCTGACTGACGACTTTTCCCCAATGGGCAATCAGCTGACGGATATTTTCATATTTCTATTTGTTGAAACCATAATATTTATTAATTTCAAATGAGCTTTTTACGATTTACCCAAGATTCATGTAAGTCAAGCAGTAATATTACATAATAAATATAAGTAAATCATATTTTTATTAATCCGCTTCGGTTTCACCGTCGTCTGTAAAAATATTAATTAATTTACAAAACCATATTGTTTAATGTAAATTGTCAGAAATTAAGAGAGAAAAAAATTGTTTATACCTTCAGGGTTTACGTCGAGATTCGTAATGCTGGTGCCGGATGGCGGCAATTGATTACCCACAAATCATTTAAACAAATATTTATCATCGCTTTTCTCCCATCCATACTCAGTGGGCAATAAAGTAGTAGGCACGGGTAGATGAGCATGGCTTCAAAGGTGAGCGATGTATGCCGTACGTAAAAAAATGTTGCTGCAGTTCAGCTTTACACGGCGGAAATAACGAGCCATCCATTATTTTTTCCAAGTTTAGTGGACTGCAGTCATCGTTATTGCCGTATGTCTTAGTAAATGATACAACACGAGCAATGTTAATATCATCCGCTCCTGTAAGTGCATATAATCTGCAAACACAGCTTTTCACTGTTTTAAATAATTGATCGAGTTTACAATTCGGAATTTGTGAAATGTCGCTGAATGCTTGGATGTACGTAGGAGAGTCCCGGAAATTTTCAAACGGTTTTTTCCTTTAAGGTAAAAAGCTTAAAAAAGGATTTCTTTACGGTAAAAAGTTCAATAAGGGATCTCGGCGTGATTCTGGACTCCAAGCTTAACTTTCAAGAGCCCTACAATATGATAGTTAGTAACGTTACACGTATGCTTGGTCTTGTGACGCGAAAGAGCGCGGATTTGTCTAAGAATGCTCTTAAAATATTGTATTGCTCCCTCGTCAGATCTCTCATGGAGTATGCCTCTGTGGTATGGTCTCCATATCATAAGGTGCATATAGCCGCTCTGGAGGGTATTCAGGGCAGGTTTTTTTGCGTGTTGTTGCGTGGCGTTTTAAAATTGTTGTTCATACCGCTGCACATAACCCATATTATATTAATTATGGGCCTCTGTTGGATCGCCTTGCAATTCCTACATTGGAGTCCAGGAGAGTACAGTCTTCCATTTGCTTTTTCTTTAAGTTGTTGGTGAGAAGTATTAATTGTGAACGTTTGCAATTAGCTTTTCGACGACAGATCGAACTAGAAATAATGAACTTTTCTACATTCCTACCAACAGCACAAATTACGCCATGCACAACCCTCTCACACTTATGTGTAAATTGTACAATAGATATGACCTCGATCCATTTAGATTTAAATTTTACCAGTTCAAAAAACATATTCCTAGAATTGTGGACCTAGTTAGGGTTATTTGTGTGATATTGCTTTAGCCATATTGTTATATATTTAATTATTGTTGTAAAAATTGCAAAAATGGAGTAAATAAATAAATAAATAAAATCGCAGCCCGTAAAGGCATGAATTCCTGGTAATGCAGAACTCAAATTTCGACCCAATGATTCGTACAATTTGGCGACACCAATGAATTTTTGATTATTTTCCTGTTCCAACATGCATCGAGATTTCTAGATTCTTCTCGATGAAATTCATATCTCCCAGCATAATGATTATAATATTTGTATCTGAACAGCGTATGGTACCTTGGGTATCAGAATTCAAGTGACAAACATGAAACATAATATTGGTGTTTGCTTTTTCGTGACCTGTACATGTCAACAATAAATGGCTCTAATGTTCGTTGCACTTTACCTTGATTAACTTTATATTTGTAATGTTCCAGGTAATTGGCTATAATTATTGTTTTAACTCCGATCTATGGTGCGATGTAATCATTTGCCCAATCTTCAATAAGAAAATCAATTAGCGCTTCTTTGAAATAGATGTTTTTTAATGCATCCGAGAAATTTGAGGGACGTATTTGGTCAGGTACATTTATTTGAAAACGCTGTCCTCTGATTCTATTTCTTAACGAATATTTGTTGTCCTTTATAGATGGAAATATGTACCGGTCGAATGCAATTATCACAGTTTTGGCACTATTTGTAGTAAATACTTGCATCAGTTTTTGTGAAATTTTACTAAATGATAATGACACATCTCTGATGGAATGCATAATGAAAAATCCGTCATATAATTACGTCGCACTGTTTTTGTCGTTTGCAGTCGATCTCCTTCTGAAGCATCTTCAACAATGCCTATTTATCGGTTTTGCAATCGTTCCATCTATGTAGCATATTGGAACCGGAAATAATCAAAAATTCATTGATGTCACCAAATTGTACGAATCATTGGTTCCAAATTTGAGTTCTGCATTACCAGGATTTCATGCCTTTACTGGCTGCGATTTTAATTCAGCATTTTACCGTAAAGAAAGAAAAAACCGTTTGAAATTCTCCGGATGTCTTCAACGTACATCCAAGCATTTAGCGACATTTCACAATTTCCGAATTGTAACCTCGATCAATTGTTCACAATAGTGGAAAGCCATGTTTGCAGATTATATGCACTTACAGGAGCGGATGATATTAACATTGCTCGTGTTGTATCATTTACTAAAACATACGGCAATAACGATAACGGCAATCCACTAAGCTTGGAAAAAAGAATGGATGGTTCGTTATTTCCGCCGTGTAAAGCTGAACTGCAGCAACATTTTTTACGTACGGCATACATCGCTCACCTTTGGAGCCATGCTCATCTGTCCGTGCCAAAAACATTTAACCTAAAGAGACCCGACAACTCATTCATAAAACTCCGAAATCTTGCAAAAATATCAACAAAACGATTGTCCCGCCTCCTTATATTTTTATGTATCGTGTACAAACTTTTGTCAAACTTCGTCCCCACTACTAAATGTAGTATTGCCCGCCCCCGCCTGAACGAAAGCAAGAACAGTTCATAGACGTAGACTTTGAAAATGTGAGTCCATCATAATAATAATTTCAATAAAGTAAATACGTTTAATTTGAAATGATGGTATTTATTCGGGTGCATTATTTAAAATATATTTATGTTTTATTTATAGTGTGTGGGTTAGATTGAGTTAGTTTGGGTTAGATATGGGTTCTGAAGGTTAGTTAACACAAAATAGTTATTTTGCTGTGTCACGAAATTTTTCCGTGTCCTTGCAAAACCACTGCCATGAAACCAAAGAAGTATTCACTTCAAAAATGATTTAATAGAGGTTGGTAAATGACTGCAAACATATCAGATTATCCATTAATATCACATACATAGGTAAGTATTATAAAATATTAATTAATCACATCACAAAATGGCGCCCACTGTACTACTGTGTTTCATTTACTTTTACTTACTTGTGGAAACTCAGGTTCGGATGATAATAGCTGGAGATTTTGCATACCTCACACCGCAAGACCATCGTTACTTTGATATAAAGTTTATAAAAAACATTTATAGGAAATCACTCACGAAATACAAAAAAGCTACACGTCGCGTCGCGTCGCACAAATTCAGGCTTAAAACGTGCATTTGAAACCAAACAAAACTGGGCGAAGAGTGCTATTTTGCACGTTTTTTAGTGAAAAACATTAATTTATTCAAATCGCGATCAAAAGTTGGACCGCCATCTTGTCACTTTTGACGTCTGTATTATTAGGAATCCCATTCAAAACGGTGTCGAAATTTTTGCTAGTGAGCTTTGACATTGCACAATTTTGTTAATATCATAGCAACCAGTCATCAAAAATAGTGTCGAACAGAGCTTCTTTTCGACACTACTTTGCGTATCGAAAAGACTTCTTTATGATACCAAAATAGAAATAGTATAGTGCTGAAAATAAGACTTTTCACACGAATGAGACAGTTTGGTGACACGAGCCGTAAGTGAGTGTAAAAAGTCTTTTCAGCACGTGTAGCACACTATACTTTTTCTACGACTGCCACATACAGGGTGCCCCACTGGGAGTGTGGTAGAAAATTACATGTTATATGGGAAACATTTTTATTATTGATTTCAGAAAATTTTATTCCTAATGAAAGAAGCTACGTGAGTAAGAGATTCTCGCTAAACTATAACTAGGGGCACGGTCCTAAAATGGGGCCACCGGAGTGGGGTCCCTATTTTCCAATTATTTTGAAAAAGAGGCTCCGAGGGCGAAGCCCTAAAATGTGGCCCCAGGGGGGCGAAACCCTGGAATAGGACCTATGGTTCGGGAGTCCCATGTTTTACAGATTTAGCAATGGAGCCCCCGGGGGCGAAGCCCTAAAATGGGGTTCCAAGTCTTAAAAGGGGGCCCCTGGTATAAAAGTTCCATTTTCTACAGTTTTGCAAGACGGGGCTCCCGGGGGGTGAAGCCCTATAATTGGGCCCCGTTTTTTAGAGATCTGGTAATGGGACCTTTGAGGGCGAAGCTCTAAAACGGAGACGAAGCCCTTTAATCTAAATACCCGAATAAGCGTGTGAAAAGTATACTTTGCACACGCCGTGTGCAAAGTATACTTTTCAAACGATGTTTGAAATGTCCAGTTTTCCAGAGCAGTTGTTAGTGCGTTTTTGTCTATTTTCAGGGCAGTCGTAGAAAAAAGTATATTAAACTTTCATTTGCAATGAATGGTCATTGCCTAATATACTATTCAGCAGCTAATAATGAAATAAAATTTCCGAAAACTTATTTCCTGAATAATTTCAAATTTGAACACGAAATTTATGAGATACAAAAAATACGCAATTTTATCCCGATTTAAACGTTTTTCTGACACATAGGGTTTTTTTGCTCTCAATGGTTAAACGAAAAATTAAATCATACCACTGCTAGCCTAAAAATAAATTGCTTATCATTATTTTTGAGACAAATAAAAAGGAACTGAAGCATACAAATTTTATTTAAAAACATATAAATATCACAAATATCTGGTTAATGACATATTCAAAAAGTAGCTTAATAACTATTTTCTTCTATTAAATACCTATTAAAAATATATTTTCATTTCATTATAAATGCTACTATCACTGAAAAAAATCTCCTAAATAAACTGGTATATCTAGAAAAAAAGATTAAATCTAGAGTATTGGCAATTGTAATTGGTTTATTTAGATTTGCTAAACCAGTAAATTGTTAGGGTATTTCTATAAAGCTATTGTATTAATAAGTACCCGTATTAGCAAAGAAAATGTTACTAATTAGGTAGGTATATAATATAATTAAAGTAGATAAACATATTTACAGCAGTGCCTTCACTGGTTTTGAAACGTTACCAAGTTAGTATACTTTGAATGGGGAAGAGCCGTCGGTCGTCGACCTCCAATGCTCTCAATCTATTGGTGCAGTTACTTTACTACGTGCATACTATAAATATTTTGGGGGTAAAACAAGGCGGAACCAAGGGAAGCGGTATTGCCAGATTGACATGTAAGAACTTCAGAACCGGTTTTTGATGAATCAAAAATGGGGAAAATAAGTATTTAGTGTTATAATTTAATATGAAAAAAGTATGTACAGTAACTCGTAAACTTAAAATTTGGCAACGCTACATCTATCGACCATAGAATGTGCCTCAATGTTCGGGGAAAACAAAGAACCATTTGTCCCGTCTCTTCAGGTTAAATGTCTTTGGTCCGTGCCCACTACTTTATTGCCCACTGACTATGGATGGGAGGAAAGCGATGATAAATATTTGTTTAAATGGTTTGTGGGTGATCAATTGCCGCCATTCGTTTCAGCATTGCGAATCTCGCCGTAAACCCTGAAGGTATAAATAATTTTTTCCCTTTTTAATTTACATTAAACAATATGATTTTGTTAATTGATTAATATTTTTACAGACGACGATGAAACCGAAGCGGATGGAGGGGACATAACGATTGATAAATCAGATGATAGTGATGGTTATGATGACGACAATAATTCATAAAATTATCCATTTAAATATATAATTCAATATTTTTATGTTCGTTTTATGATTAATATAAACAACAGATTAATTAAAATATGATTTACTTATATTAATTATAGGTATTTAAGATGTAATATTACCGCTTGACTTACATGAATTTTGGGTAAATCGTAAAAAGGTCATTTGAAATTAATAAATATTATGGTTCCAACAAATAGAAGTATGAAAATATCCGTCAGCTGATTGCCCATGGGGGGAAAAGTCGTCAGTCAGCCGATAGAAAATTCCGCTCGTCGTATAATTGCATGAGCTCGCTCATACATTTGTGCCATGACTGACGGTTTTACCCCCACTAGACAGGCAGCTGACGGTCATTATTATACTTCTATATATGTATGAAATAATGTATAAAAATTTCAATCGGGATAAAATAATTTGAATTTCATATATTTTTTGTCCGCACGGCTGACTGTTGTTTTTTGTTGCCAATTAACCTCAATATTGTATGAAAACAATTTCACCTGGGATAAAAAAACTTTTTTTATCACGAGTACCGTAGCCTCCCACGCGCGCACCCACCGATGGTACTTAGACTGATGGTTGATTTCGTCATTAGGAATGTGACTGCAGCGTACCGTATTAAACTCAGCCGGGTTGACATACCTCGAAAAAAAAGCCGCTGCCTCCCGGACTATTATTTTCCCAGGTGGCTGACATAACACGTAATATGGGAAGTTTGTGTCGTGGTTCATTCGTTTGAACAATTTTGAATGGAATTTTCACGGATTCTACAGGATTTAACACGAAATTCGCATAACAAACATATAACACTGTAACACTGTGGACATAGTAGCACGGCGCATATAACGCAGAATATTATTTGAGGTGATGAGATACGAGTTCACCGACTGGCGGAACTTACAAATTATATAAAGAGCCCTGCAGTGCAGTGATGACGCTAACTTTAGGTGATTATCATCACTCTTAGTGATTTGCGTTATCATAAGTTATGTAACATCACTTTTGGTAACTATAATCACTAAAATAAGTTATATAGTAGCACTATTTTGTCTCCAAATATATATAGAAAATCGTTACATATTGGTTTTATGGCGTCCTCTTGACTCTTTTAAATAAATCTGCCATATTTTCATTGTTGTAACCGGGGTAAACTCATAAAACTCCATATTAACACTATACTTGAAAAATCAAATTAGACCTGTTACAAACATATTTATGCCTTACATTTCTGGTTCATCAGATAAAATAAAATGAATAAAGAACACATTTAACATTCTTCTTACTATTTTCAAAACAGAAAGCATCCCTAGATTTAAATTAACAAGCACAAAATCACACACAAGCAAAGACACCATTATTAAAAACAGGTAAAATTATAGAAAGTGCGGTAAAATTACTAAATAACGACATCATTTGTTAATTTCAATACTTGGTTGCCTTTGCTAGAACCTGTCACACTGACAAAGCGTTCAAACTTTTTACTGTTTTGGTATTCTTTGCCTTACACTTATATTTACTAATGTCTTTTTAGGTTTCTCGCTTTTGAAAACGGAAGTAGATTTATTCTTCTTCGAAACGTTAAGTATTTTCAAGTTTTTTAGGTTTTTCAGCTTGTTTAGTCACTTAGTTAGCACGCGTGCAGTTTACACCCTGGAGTCAGTACCAAAGTGGCCCTATATAAAAATTTACGATATCACTGGAGTGAAGAAATAGGTAACAATTTATCTCACAAGCATGAATCCTCCACAACAATACAGAACATATCTACAAGGAATATTTTAGATACTATAGGTACTCGACGCGCCGAACAGATTTACTAATCGCGGATATAATTCGTCTTATTTTATGATTGAATCGAACCATTGTTTTATTTTTTCTTGCCCATAATACAACAAATACAAATAGTACGTCTTATTAAAGTCCCTATGTTTGGAATCATAAAATAAGACGAGTTATTGAATTATTGTTTCCGTGAATAGTGAATCTGTTCGGCGCGTCGAGTATAGGAGGAAAATGGGAGAAAACCCCCTATTTATTGAGTTCTTCATTTGAATTAAATCCATTTCAGATATTTGTGATAGATACTGCCACAGAATATTGACCTTAAATATTTTCTCACATAGCCGAGATCATTAGTAAAGTGTGTGTGTGTAATTTAATCGATTCCGATCCCTATACCAAAATCTCAATGAATGCATTATCTAAAATGGTAACACAAGTTAAAAACACTTTGAAGAAATGTAACAACCTTATTTCTGATCAAATTAAATATAAATTATCTGTGAGTAATCCTACTATGCCGAAACTACATTGTCTTCCCAAGATTCATAAACCTGGGAAGGCAATGCGTCCCATAGTCTCGGCAATAGGATTGCCAACTTATAATATATCTAAGTGGCTAGCAAACCAGTTTGAAAAATTACCTATAAAGCAACAGAATTCAGGAGTACTAAATTCCTTAGATTTCATAAACAAAATTAAAAATATGATCCTTAATGAAGGTGAAATTTTAATCTCGTTTGATATTAGTTCATTGTTCCGTAGTGTACCAATCCCACAGTCCTTGCAATACCTTAGTGAATTACTTGAGATGAATAGTTTTGATAACGAAATCAAACAAGAATATTTAACTTTAACCAAACTTTGCATGGATCAAAATTATTTTCAATATAAATTTACCATTACCAACAACTTGACGGCACAGCAATGTGCAACGATTTATCGCCGTTCTTAGCTAATCTTTTCATGAGTAAATTTGAAAATGAAATCAGCCATGAGTTCGAAGATTTTCCAATGGTATCATACAGGTATGTGGATTACATTTTCGCGATTTTCGACACAAAAACCGCTAATATTGAAGATTTTGTAACAAAACTAAACAACCGTTTCCCCACCATTAAATTTACTAATGAAGTCAAGGACAATTGCCAACTACCTTTTTTGGATACCTCAGTGATTAGGAACGATAATAACACATTAGAATTTGATATTTACAGAAAAAATACTGCCACTAACCGAGATATTCCTAATGACCCCTTCCACTGCGACCAACATGGCCAGCTTTCATTTTTCAGTACATCGTATGGTTAACTTTCCTCTTAGCAGAGAAATATTTAATAAGGAAAAAGAAACAATTAGGAATAGAGCGGAAATTAATGGTTTCAATACTGACTTAATAAATAGACTAATTAATAGGCATTTGTTTAGAAAGACCATTCGTAATTCCACTTCTTTCGTTAATCAGGATGAAAATATAAAATATGTTTCGATACCGTATAATCCTCAGAATACTAGAGGACTCCAAAAGGTTAAGGAAGTAGATTTAAAATTAGTATACCAGACTCAGTTTAACATTAAGAAACTATTAGGTGGTCCAAAGGACAAAATTGATATGTTAGAAAGAAGTGGAATATATGAAATTGGATGCACGGATTGTAACCAAAAATATGTTGGGCAAACTAGACGATCTATACAAAGGAGATTCAAAGAACATATAGCTCATTTAAAGTATGGTAGAATAGAAAAATCAAGTGTTGCCGAGCATGTTTTTGATAATAATCATAGAATAACAAAGAAAATTTAAAATTAATTCATAATATAACTGATAGGAGATTATTAGACGCATATGAAAGTATGGAAATTATTAAATGTAAAAATAGTTTAAATAGAGATAGAGGGCCTATTCCGTATAGTCCATTGTATTGGGGCACATCAAATCCCATCGTCCTCCCCCAGGCTGGAGAACACCAAAGTACAAAGTCTGGAGCCGATCAATGACAGTTTGTGACAAGGGGGGCTGCATTGTATTGGCTGGCAGGAACGTCAAACTGGTGAGAGCAGTTTGATTACGGGGAGTGACGCCCCCACCATTCCGAGTTGCCACGGATGTGGCCCATCAAATCCCATCGTCCTCCTCCAGGCTGGAGAACACCAAAGTACAATGTCTGGAGCTGATCACTGGGGAGTGATCCAACACACCCCATTTTTACCCCTTTCAGACTAGGGACCGCCACAGGAATGAGTCTGAGGCCGATGCTTCGATTGGAAGCGGCCCTAGGTGGTAGATGCATAAGCCTACTCGCATCGTCCAGTGAAAGACCACCCCACCAGAATTGGGAAGCGCTAAGTGGTTTTCCCAAATCACGTTCCGCTTCCGCGCTGGTGGTCCCGGGTTACACAGTAGGAATATATGGACATGATGGTGCTTCCAGGATCAAAATATTCCGGAAGTAAACTCTCCGGCCATTCGGATCTCGGGGCGCTGGGTGGCCCTGGGAGCCCTTCATTCCGCATTTCACAGACAGCAAAGATACGGAACCAATTTAGAATAGATTTCTGCAACATAAGAGGCCTAAATACAAACATAAATTCGGTACACCAACATCTACAAGCAAATAGACCACACATATTAGCCCTTACAGAAACACAAGTATGTTCTACAACAACAACAGTGAACCATCTCTATCCTGGTTACGACTTACATACCCGATTTAGATATAAGTTCGGAATATGCCATTTTGTCCGAAGCGACCTTTCATATCACCGCGAGGAAACACTCGAACCGAACAACCTTGACGTCATGTGGCTCAAGTTCACCGCCAAGGGATTAACCAAGTTTATATGTTGTCTCTATCGCCCTCTGAGCGATAGAGCCTACCAAAGCTTCTTCTCAACACTAGCTACCACTTTTGATTCAATACAGGTCAATCACCCCAGTTCAGAAATAATCGTTCTGGGACTTCAATGCCCACAACACCAACTGGCTCAAACATCACAACAAGACCGACAACGAAGGAAGAGAAGCTGAAGCATTTGCCATCAGCTGCGGGCTTACTCAACTTGTAGCCGAACCAACTCGAATCTCAGAGAGGGGCGAACTTGCCGCCCTCCTGGATCTTTTTCTGATCACCAATCCTGTCCAGTACAAGGTTACAGTTGGTCCGCCATTAGGTACCTCCGACCACAAACTTATTACAACGGTTTGTGAATTGCCACTCATACAGAAGGATCCACCATTGCCTGAGATGTCTCTGTTTTACAGATACTTTCACGGCAGATGTTCCCAGGATTTGGCCCGCATAATCCCGCCCCTGGCAACTCCTGTCAGACAGTCCCGACAGACGGCAGGAGCGCACCAGTTCGTCGTACAACTAGAAACACCTAGAACATCGCTTTACCAGAACTCCTTTGTCTGGCGCACTGCATCACTGTGGAACTCACTTCCAAGACATCTGTTTCCCACTAATTACAACCTACAAATATTCAAGAACCGTTTCAATCAACATCTTCGCACACACACCGCTCGTAGAGCGCCATAGGATCTCCCTATAGTGTGTGTGCCACTGCCATAAAAAAATGCAGCGTGACTAGTGGGAATCCAGGATTGGTTCTTTTTAGTTCCGCTTGATTGAGCAAACAGTAGTATAAAAGGGAGTTAGGTAGATTTTAATTTTAGTCTTAATCATCTCCTGATGATGCTAACATGGTTAGCGAAACGCGCGTCGAGTGCAAAAATTCTGTTTCGGTATTGTGGATAAAACTCTGTTTTAGTGCATGTTGCCGAAGGTTCCAAACCCCAACATAGCAAAGTCAATGAATGACAAACAAAGAGATAGCAGCAATAACTTTACTAGGTATAGGAATCTTGCTTTTATAATTTTTATTTAGAAAGCGCTGGAGAATAGACATGTATCAGCCACTATACGCCCGTGGGTACAGGCTTGCCTGGAAAATAGGATAATAATATTCGAGTTAGGCAACCCTTATAACTAAAGAAGGCAAGTTATGTCCTCAAGGAGGAGTTTAATCTCCACTGTTGAAAGCAATCCTGGTAAAGGATCTGCTTCAAATACTATCTGCTGAAGGTTGCCTATGCCTAAGGTATTCAGATGATAATGACAGTGTCGCGAGGAAAAATTACCAGCACACTCTCGGAGATAAGTCAGAGAGCCCTCAACATCGTGGATGACTGATATAAGCCGCGAACAGCTCTCAGCCAATCCACAATAGTGACTCTTTGCAGAAAGGAGATCCTGGAAGGGCTAAAAGCACTAGTTCTCAACAGAAAAGCAATTCCCTTTTCTACAGAAGTAAAATGCTTACGAATCATTTTTGGTCGAAAGCTGACATGGAAGTCACTCATTCAAAAGGTTAGACAGGAAACTACCATAGCCTTAGGTAGGTGTAGAAGAATTTGTGGGAAAAACTGTGATCCACACCAGAAGGGTGGTGAGACCATGATAATAACTTATCGAGTAGTAACTTGGTGGACAAAGATCAGGCAAGTGGGTGGCGTGCAAGGGCTAGCGTGCCTGTGTACGACGGAAACCATGCAATCAACTCCTACGGCCGCTCTAGAAGTATTATTATAGACCTATCACCAATACACATTTACATACAAGAAGAAGCTAGGTCAGTAGCACATAGAATATTGCAAGGACAAGGTCAAGGACAAGTAAGAGTTACGGCGCCAACAACGAAAAACTGATAAAGGAGATTAAGGCAAACCACGTGTTAGGCATATCCACAGATAAAACACTCCAACGTACAAGTTTAAAAACAATTTTAAGGCCGTACTACAAGAAAAACAACGACTGAAAAAATGACCCATCAATACAGGCAGACCTCACCTCAAAAGACCGATCAATGTGTCGGAGCCGGTATATATAAACCAAGGACCAATATCTATGAATCACGGTGTTTCTGGTGAAAATAGCTGCCATAGAACACTGCGCGAAGGAAATGGGGGACAGGAAAACCACCAATAAGGCTACTCCGATAGCCAGGCAACACTGCCATCAGGGCCAATAATACAACATACAAACTAGTAAGGAGTTGATGCAGGACATTCAACGAGCTGGTTAATTAAAACAAAGTGACTCTAATTTGAGTTATGGAGTACGGAGACCGCAAAGGCAATGAAAGAGCCGATTAAATCATCAAAGCAGTGCCTTCGGGCTCTTTAATGGGACCAGAACCTTTTTTGTGGTGGCCAGGTATACGATTAAGGCATCCGTTATAGAATCGATAGCAACGAAGTCTCAGAAATAGTGGATTGTCCGAGCATAGTAGAGACAAACTAACGAATTCATTAATAACTTCTCAGCAAAGCTCATAGCTGACTTACTAAGCTAAGCCACAATAGAAAAGCTGTCAGAATGATGGTAGGTCGACTGGAAAGTCAATTAAGCCTGGTGGGTCTGACAGATGAAACCCTGTGCAGGTTCCGCCAAGAAGATGCTACTATGAGAGTATCGTGAGGATGCGTTTTAGACAAATAGGCGAAACTAAATCTGTAACTACATGCTACACTGAGAGGTCGTTATCAAGGCTGTGAAATATAATCAGAGATACAAAACCGGATGAGGCGTTCTAAAAAGAGGAAGAGCTACAAGAAACTTTGCTGGAAAACTTCCAAAAAGTATCAAATCTAGTCTGATGTACCTCTAAATCTTTACGGCAGAACTTACTTATGTATAAGTGGCGAGTTTAAAAATGCACTACTGCAACATTTACTTTACTTTATTGAAGATATTGTGACTTCCAAAATTTAAATATAATTTACAAGTGAGATAACATACAAACACTTACAAATCGATCACCTTACAATGTTACTTAGAAATTATTTTCTATGTGGTATTTGATAGGTTTCTGCGATTTCTGTTTAAAAGTTAAATTTGTTACTCTAAAATTTTGGTAATACATAAGTAGCTAAACGTTGGTGCCCTCCAGCAACCGTAAAAGTTACCACAAAATAATGACACCATACAATACCATACCCTCTGCGACTCACGCTGCTCAATAACTCCAAAAATATATTAGTTTTACGAATTCAGACACAAATAAAACAAATTTTATTAGTATAAAACCAAAAAGAATGTTGCTCGTCTTGCTTTTAAAACGTGGAAGTTTTGAGATTATATTCACTTTCGTTAAATACGAGTGAACACGCACATTCGATTTATCAGAACATATGCACTAATGGATAGCAGTTAGCTGTATAGTAAGTTATTTGGGACCAGTTAATTAGTGACAGTGTCTATAACTTTGATGCTATATTCTTTACATTTTTATAATGACTTGTTAGAGCACTAAAAAATGTTCGGACTCATGTTAGACAAATGATGATTTTAACAGACAACGAAATTCCTCCGGAAAGTTACCAGCAGTTTTTTTAAAATAATGTAGTTAAAAATTGTCTACTAACAAGCAGATTATGTCCAACTCCGCACAATCGTTTTACTGGCACTAGAATTGAGAAGGATTGCCACAAAAAAATGAGTGGAAAGCGTTGCCTATCGCCGAATTCGCATGCAGCATTTAACAAGGCGCCATTCAGAACAAATTACTGAACGTCAACGATGATAAAATAGTCTCCTTGAAATACTGGTAAACTATTTTTGATGTGTATACATCTTACGCGGCGGAATGTGTTTAAATCTCGGCAAATGGGACGGAAATGTTCAAGCGGATGGGGACGGAAATGTGTAAATGGCTGTAACATCACAACCATGCGCAGTGATTTTACAAGGGCTACTCAAATATTTGCGCAAGTCGACCATCAGTGTCTCAAGTACTAGCAGACTCGCTCATTGTGTTTTAATTCTTTGATTGATATGAATATATTACCTAAAATTGAATACATTTTAAGAACAAGTATTTTTTATTTTTAAGAGGGAGAGATAGATGGGTATAGTGAATTTCAATGTGATAAAAATATATAATATTTAAAAAACTAGTTATACATTTTATGTTGTACTGAAAAATTAGTAAATGCATTTTCTGTGAATTTTACATAGTCTAACAAACTAAAAAGTAAAAAATAAGTACATAAATAACCCCAAAGTAGAATGCTAACGCTAAGTAAAATAGATTCCTAATTTCCCTAATATAATAAACTGATTAACGTATATACATATGAAAATATTTCGTCTAAAAAATTAATTGATCTCACCTGATAGATTAGAGTTAATCTCAATAAAATATCTTCAAACTAATGACCGGATGAGATTCGAAAATCAACGAAACCTAACCTCACTGACTTGCATGCTTTGCCCTATTTGAAATTAAGTCTGTGTTTTAGTCTAGTTACAATTTCACATAGGTTTTTGCCCATTTTTTACGTAAATTAAGAAAGAAATAACTATTAAGCATGACGTATGTACGTGTGACTTATTCTGAGGATGGAGAGAATACATTTAATAAAATTCGCAAGCAAGCCTTCCGCGAATAATAGAATAACAAGAATTCTCAGCAATAAAAGAATTTGAAGAATATACCTACCATCACAATTTACCTGAAATCCCTTTCGAACAAAAGAAGAGAATAATACAAAAAAGTGAAAATAATTGTAAACATGATGAATTATACTCCAACCTAGAGGAGAATGCTTTGGAAAATAATTACAGCCTCTATAAAGCTTTACCGGTTCAGGCTTTAACCCAAGGAAATAAAGATCGGAGATTACATGTTTGCCAGAAACTGTTCAATAAAATTGTGTGGAACAACGAAGCAGTTTTTTACAACTGCAGGAAATTTTAACATGAGAAACGTGCAGGTTGGGTTAGTCCGTGCAGATGTGGCGTGCTATTCTTATTAATAGAGTTGTAGCTAAAGTCACCAAAATTTTATTATGAAAATCTTTAACGTAAATAGGTACTAGCGGATAGTAAGGCCATTAGTACTCAGAGTTTAGCAAAGGATAGTGGGGAAATTTTGAACAAATTTTCCGTTTTGAATTAGTAATTTTCGTCGATGGCCACCAAATATCCCAGATTTGACTCATGGAACATCAAGATATGATTTTAGTAGATATCTATAAAGATTGCATTGAGCACAATGGGGAAACATATAGAAAACTTGATTAACTTTGATACTGTTTTTTAATGTGTAAACATTTTACGCGGCGGTATGAGGGTAATCTCGGCAAATGGGACATAAATGTTGGGACGGAAATGTGTAAACCGATGTGACATCATAACTCATGCGCATTGAAGAGCAAGCTAATCCAGGACGGCCGCGATTGCAACGACTTAAGTGGCGCTTCTAAAAAGCTAGCCGCGAGGGCGGTATTAGATTTTCATGGCCATGATGTCGATATAGGACATATGTTTACAAATCCGCGTCTCAAGTACTAGCAGACTCGCTCAATTTTTTATATAAAATATATTATATTGCATTAAAGCTATCGACGCGACGTTTAACTATTGCTAGCTAAATATCAATATGTTTTAAACATTCGATAAAACCTTATTTTCCGAAAATGTTTTATTCCTGAAAATTCTACTCATTTCATCATGAAATCTTCTGCGTTGTATTAAACCATTTTAAATATAATCCTCATAAAGATGTCTTTTCATTTTTAGAATAAAATCTTTTGTGCAATTTTTAAGCACGTCAACGATGAATGACCAATATAGAATTAGCATTTCCTTGCGATTATCCTCGTATATATGACATTTTTTTGTATAATAAAAAAGTTTAAAATCATATATCCGTAATACGATGCTCAACTGTTTCTTCCTTAACATATGTAAAAAAAAATACTAAAAATCGTACAATTTTTTTATTAATAAGCCGCTGCCACGTTGCCGTTCGTTCGCGTGATTGGCTAGGTACGTGAGGTGACGCATGTCTTCGTGATGTAATCAGTTGTTTGCAAGTCAGCAAATGGTCTTGAGGTCTGCATGGTTGGCGTTCACTTCGGTGACCCGGGTTCAAATCCCGTCGGTTTTGGTGTTTTTTTTTTAGTAAACTTGATTTTTGGGTTTTTCTTGGGTATGGCTAGGGTTAGCACTTGGTTAGTTTGGTTAGCGGAGGGCCATATACTTACCAATTGCAGGTCCTTAAATCGCATGTATTTACAAGTGCACTACGAATTGAAATATCGCTGACGGGAAACGTTCATTCGCACTGCGGACCCTTCGCGGCCATTCGCGCCATCATAAAATCGCTGGAAATGACCGTCCACAACGGCGACCGAATGGAGGCGAATCCTCAGTAACGCGAACGAATTCAAACCTTCGTTCCAATGTGTGAGCGGCTTCAGGGGAAAGTCGATGTTCCTATGTTGTTATGTTATAAAGATTAGATGGCGCCATAATCTAGTACAGAACGTACCAATAAGGTTTTCGTTCTCAGATAAATTTAGCCTTGAATTGTGTACTGGTACCGGATGACACGATATAAAGTACGACCCACTATACCTTTGTCATTATTGATAGTATCGAAAATCTTTAAAAAACAGTATTGCTGAACAACTTTTTCCCTTCCGAAATGGAATACCTCGTATATGTTTTCATCAATGGAAAAATTTTAGAAGACCTTTCCAGAAACACCCCACTTGACATATTTTTAGTGTTTTTTGAAATATGGACAATTATTTCTGACAATATTGATCGTTTTTTACAGATTATTATCCATGATTTTAAATAGTAGGTATATTCATTTAATAATAAATCAACAGTGTCACATTTAAATGTCTACATTTCAGGAAATTAGTGCTTCGGTCTCGACGAGACTAGTCTCGGCCTCGTCTCGTCTCGTCTCGTCTCAAAATTCGAGACCGATACCGAAACGAGACTAAGAATTATACCTCGAGACCGGGACCGAGACTTCAAGGTTCGAGATCGAGAGTCTCGTCACGTCAGTCTCGTGTCTCGAGTGTTGAAATAAAAATAATTTATACGTACGATAGTACGAAAATAATGGTTTGTTTTTTTTTAATTATAGGTAACGTACAAAAAATAAAAAATATTTAAGGACACGAAAATCAAAGAAATCTAGGAAAGAATGTACGTATCTAAAGTACAATTTACTAGTTGCCTACGTATATTTATGAGTAATGCAAAAAAATATTTTCCAAACAGGTCTAAATTATAGATAACGTACAAAAAAAATATATAAGTACACCAAAATCAAAGAAATCTGGGAAAGTATGTACGTGTCTAAAGTACAATTTACTAGCTACCTACCTATAATTATGCGTATCAGGAAAAAATATTTTCAAAACAGGTCTTATATAGTTTATAATAATTTCAAATTCACCTGCCGGGGATTTACCTAAAAAGTGTAGACTAGCCAGAGAAGCGGTACTATGTCGTTTTTCTTTAATTTAGTATGTTTTTAGTTTATTTTTTCCTATAAAAAAAGTAGTTTACTTACATAGGTAGGTACGTTTTTAAGTAAACTTAATCCTTTCAAACAGAATCCTTCACTTGCAACTAATGGCCAATAATCTTTCTGCACTCTACCAGGTTTATTTACAATCATTTATATTTTTGCCCAGCATGCGCCTCATGATAGGGTTCTTAGGTTTACTTTCGAAAATATAAGATATTATGAGAGTAGACTATTCTGACTACAGTGACTACTCTACTCTCTGATAACTTTTTACTTGCCAACCTCCCTACCAATTTTGCTACCTCTATTGCAACACGTTTTTCTTAGTGCAGTTAAAAGTAAAGATTCTATTTAAAAACACAAACCTAGCACCGGAGAGTCGTGTTACAATTCCCGGCCCCGGTAGTGGGGTCGTAGAACGCCACCAGTTTTCCCAACTGAAAAATTTCCGATGGTCTTGTACGGGGTTGCTAGGCAAGCTTATCAAACAAAGGAACCCAATCCCTAACTTAATAAAGAAAACACAATCTAAAATTTAAGGAACAATCTATTTGCTACTAAGTTCTTTTTTTTTTAAACACAGCAACAATCCTACAGTAAAATTGCAAGTTAAAGACAAAGGAATGTCAAATGACTATTAAATTAACTAATATTGGAACAATATGGTGATTGTACGGAGACCAATTATATTGTTAACACTCGGTACGGTATCCCTTACAACTAAATGCGCTAAACACTACAATCCGAAGTGATCAATTTGCTTATTACATATATGCATGCGTGCGCTAGTAGCTGCACCAAATTATAAATATAGCAATAATAGTAGGTAGTAATAAATGGCCACAATAATTAAATCAATTGACCCGATAAATTAATAAAAAAGAATAAAATTATTGAAAAGTATCTTAAAGCTCGACAGTCAATGCTTGATTTATATTAAAAAAAAGGAAAATTAAGAGCTATTATAGTATATTATATGAATCGGTCAGATAAATAAATGAAGAATAAAATTAATGAGAGCTATCCTAGAGATTGGTCAATGCTTGATTTAGATTAAAAGAATAAGACCGATTATATCAGTCGGACAGAAAAATAAATGAATTTACTGTACGATACCCATTAGATCCGATCGTCGAACACTGGTGGAGGCGCAGGGCACCTGTAGATACTGCTATGGCAATGGCCTCGAGGGTAGAACCAGCAGAGGACCCGGCAATAAAATTGGTCCGGTGACAGGATGGGCTCTAGTGTAGCCCGCAGCTAGGATCTGTAGTCAGGTGATAGGATTGGCTCGGAGATAGGACCCTCGCTTTTGGCGGAGGGTAGCTAGAGAGTCGACGGTCTCGTTTTTATACGACGGACTCGGAAAGCATCTAGTGCAGTAGTTAAATCCCGATAAATCGGTCGTGTCAAAACACAATCAGAAACCAAAATAATATCCCTAACATACATCACAATACTAAATGTTGAGTCACTATGACTGTACTAAAGCAAACTATCTTTTCGCCTCGAAGGGTATTCTTAGAAGAAGAAAATCATCCGTTCCGTCAATTTGCCTTCCCACTTTCACGAGATTAGAGAACTACGTCAGATCAGCAAGAAGTGATGAGCTGAAAAATGCCAAGTGATTCGATACAAGGAATAATTCTAAGATAATAAACGACTTCATTCTCGTTTATTATGGTAGTAAAACGACGGCGGGAGTCACAGTTAATGAGCTGAAATTAAATGGTTCAAGAAATACTAGAGAATATTCCCCAATAAAATGATAACATTTAAAAAATCTAAATAGACAGCAGCAATGCTACCCAATGCTGCCAATAGTACCAACCGAGTATTGCGAACATTGCAGTATGCCGCGTGCGTGGAAAAATAAAACGGAGGTTCCAAGCCAGGCATCGGTACCAAAAAGTTATGAAATATCGGCCTGGGATCGAAATAAAGAAAGTTCGGGGGTCCCAAAAAGTTATGAAATATTCAAACTGAAAATAAAATATGAATTTGATGGATCTAATGAAGCCTAAAGCAGCTACTATTAACACAATTCTTAAAAATATAAAACGCTTTACTGGCCGTTCTACGGTAATGTAATATAAATTAAGCAAACTTATACTAATAACATAATAGCCTATTTTAGTGATTGGATCAAACCTAAGCGTCTGTGGTTCGCTGATCAACTAAAATAAATATAGTCACAAAGTGTTATAAAAGCTAATACAAATATATCGTTGACCTATATTTAGAATCGAATTAATTTACATTAATAAATGCGGCAATCTTAAGCTTATTGACAGCAAATCGGACCAATAAATTAAGAATTAATTAACCGAAGAGTATTGACAATAATTCTCACCGCAAAAAACAGCATTTTTTTTCTAAATGCCTCATATAAAATGGAATTTAAAAATATTTTACACTGGTCAAATCGGACTATTACACTATAAACATTTTTTGTGACTTTGTTGTTTAAGTTAATTCTGCCAAAAAAAAATCGGCACTTTGTGAAGTTATTAAAATTATTTATCTGAAAAACCCCAAAAAATTTAATTATTATTCTTTAACGTGGTAATATCCCAAAATAGGTCGAATTTATAATACCGATTCTTGAGAAGGTTTTAAAAAAAAAGATTTTTTTTGAAGTGCACGAGACTCTCGGCGAGACCGAGACCAAGACCGAGATTACAAAATGTCTAGTCTCGGCTAGACCGAGACACTACTATAAATAAACGGCAACGTTCCAATGTGTCAGCGGCTTTAAGTCGTTGTCACATTGAAACGTTGTCGTTCGTTCGCATTCGTTTGCATAGCTACCCGCTCGCTGGAAACGTTCGTCAAGGCCTGCCACACTTGAAGGAATGACATGAAATATTCGCATCGACAGCGTTCCATGCATTCGGGCCCTTACAGAAAAATGCTATTCTTTTTTACGCGTCCATACTACAACATTTCTGCACTCCCGGCACGGTATTTCCTTTTGATCTTTTTAATTTACCGACAGGCGGCCGAGGGAAACGTTCGTTCGCACTGCCAACAGGCCCGTCTCCAGGGGTGAGGCGGCGAGGCAGCCGCCTCGGGCGGCCGATTTTTAGGGGCGGCCGTTTTTATTTTTCCTATAAAGTTTTAATGTGATTGTATGTAACACGGAAAACACTCTCGGAATGAATATGTAAAACGCTTCGTTCAAGCAGCTCATCGGGCGTTGTAAGCAATAATAACCACCGCCTTAAAAAATTAAAGTCCACTATATAACATAACGGTCTATGAGCAATTAGCAGCGTTATAAGATCCTTTACACAAATAGTGCACTATATAAAAATCGGCCTTTCCCATTGATCAATCCGCATGGCCCTACGCTCGCTTCGCTCGCTACGGGGGCTCAAGAAAAGGGAACTAACCAGGTGCTAACCCAATCTAACCCAAGACATACCCAAAATCAAGAAAAAAAGCTGTTTGGAAACATAATCTTTAAAAAAAATTAAAAAAAGCAATGGGGTTCGAACCCGCGCTTTCCAGGTGAGACCCAACGATCTAAACCTCTACACCACGAGAGCTCTTGACAGAAACTGATTGCATCATGCAGACATATCGTAATACGAGATGGATCGACCAATAGGAGAGGTCGATTTTTACATAGTGCACTATTTGTGTAAAGGATCTTTAAATGCCAATTAGCATTAACAGTTTAAATTCGCAGCGAATGAAAAATCGCATTAACAGTCGCAACTGCTAATGAAAAATTGCGACATAGCACATCTGTAGGGACGGGCGACATCGCCCTGAAGCGATTCAGGACACTTTTTACGGAATTGGCCGAAACGCAACTCGATTCATTGATCGATTACTGAACAGCATGTAGCACATATTGAGCGTGATGCGAGCGCATGTTACATGTGGTACCACTCATGCGATTTATCAGACCAAAAAGTCGAACGCCGCGCCCCCAAATACCCCTCTCTAGAGTACCCACATCAAAATTAACTTTTTTTGAAAAAAAAAATGCTTTCATTACAGAAACGGTTATAGGGAACCACGTACATGTCACTTACGCACACACAAATAATTTTTTTAAAATCACATACATGGTGTTACAACCACAATTCTTCCCAAAAAATCCCCTATTTTCGAAATATTTCGGTACAGCAAACTCGTGCGATTTTTTAGACCAAAAATTCAAACTTCGCGCCCCCAAATACCCCTCTCTAGAGTACCCATATCAAAATTAATTTTTTTCGAAAATTATTTTTGAATATCTTTTTTTGCTTTCATTACGGAAACGGTTAGAAGGATCCACGTACATGTCACCGACGCGACGTACAAATAATTTTTTTAAATCACATACAGGGTGTTAAAACCACAATTATTTCCAAAAAACCATCTATTTTCGAAGTATTTCGGTACAGCAAACTCGTGGGATTTTTTAGACCAAAAATTCGAACTCCGCGCCTCCCAAATACCCTTCTCTTGAGTACCTACATCAAAATTTATTTTTCTCAAAAATTATTTTCGGAAAATTTTTTTTTCGCTCTCATTACAGAAACGGTTACAGAGATCTACGTACATGTCACATTAATTCACATACAGGGTGCTATAACCACAATTTTTCCCAAAAAATCCCCTATTTTCGAAATATTTCGGTACAGCCAACTCGTGCGATTTTTTAGACCAAAAATTGAAACTCCGCGCCCCAAATACCCCTCTCTAGAGTACCCATATCAAAATTTATTTTTTTCGAAAATTATTTTTGAATATTTTTATTTATTATTATTTAGAAGGATCCACTTACATATCACCAACGTACAAATAAAATTTCCAAAATCATATACAGGGTGGTAAAACAATACATTTTAAAAAAAAAATTCAACTTTGTTCGAAATATTTCGGTACAGAAAACTCATACGACCTTTTCGATGCGAAAATCGAGCTCAACGCGCCGAAAATCCCACCCAAAAGATATTCAAAATAAAAAAGATCATCTCCCTACGAAATGCCCTATTGCGTGCCGAAATCTAAAGAAAAATGCTAGATTTTGAGACAAAAATTACATTTTATCGAATATCTACCTTATTTGAAACCCTATCGAAAAACTTTATAGGAGAGATGAGATATCTCTTTCGGTTATTACACAAATGAAGAAAATATAAAAATCACGTTTGGTCGATTCGGAAAAAACGAAACGTCGTACAATCAAACTGGATACGGCACATTATTGTAACTTTAAATGGATCTCCCATTTAAAATTTACCTCTAACTCTTACCGTTTTCGAATTATAGCCGATTTAATGAAAATCTCAATTTTTTTAAATGAATATTTCCGAAAAAAATTTTGAAAAAAAAAATATCTGTTTTTATTACGGAGACAATTAAAGGGGTCCATTTGCATGTTATTAACATAAAAATAAAATTTTCAAAAGCATATATAGGGTGGGAAAAAATATAACTTTTGAAAAAATACCCTTTTTTCGAAAAAAACTGCAATATATATATTTTTTAAGTTCGACGACTCACACACTTGCTAAAGGCCGTGGAAATACACATTTTTGGTAGTATGTATTTTTTTCTTATCACTCCTAGTTTTGGAGCTACGACTGTTCTCGAATTTAAACGGCCGATTTCTCGAAAACTAAGAACATTGTTTTTTTTTTGTAAACAACCTTTTTTGTCGGCCTTGAGGTCCCCTACCTACATGCCGAATTTCAAATTGATCGACAAAAATAACCTATAGGTTCTACCGATAGGTTCCAGGTAGGTTCCGGTTCCTATGGGACTAAATGAAGGTTATGTCTATATAAAAATACGGTTTTTTCCGTTTGCCGAAATTCTTCTTTTTTCTACCTGAACCTACCCGTTAAAGAACGTGTTTCGCGATTTCCCCCACTTCTCGATAAAAATTTGGGAAACGGGAGTACCCACTAACCGGTCAACCCCGACTCCGCTGTGGAGTTTGGTTTGATCGCGGCAAAATTTCGCTCCGAACTCCTGTTTAGCCAGAAATCGCGAAAAAAAACCACGCGATTTCCATCTAGCATCCCAAAACTCTCCTTTAAAATCGAGCCCCGGCATCCCCGATTTAATTCCAGGTAGCCCCACGTTGTACATCTACCATGAAAATATAGACCCTGCATGTCATCTCCTTATACTGGAATCTACCGGTAAAAAAACTGGGCGGGCGCCTATTCGCCGGATAGGTCAATATTGACTCCTTAATTATTCGTCTGTTGTAAGGGGCGGCCAAATCCTACTCGCCTCGGGCGGCCTAAAGACTGGAGACGGGGCTGCTGCCAACACTTTGCGACCATTCACGCCCTCACAAAATCGCTGGAAATGACTATCCATACCTGCGATTGAATGGGGGCGAATCCTCAGCAATGCGAACAAATCGAAACTTTCGTTCCATTGTGTCAGCGCAGCGGCTTAACGATCGCGTTTGATAGAAAAAATCTTGCCCTGTAGCATCGACCAATAATAAAAGGTTTACAGGCGGCGGTACCATATAGCGCGTTATTGGGTACATAAAAGAAATAGTAAAATCATTGTTGCTGACTAAATACATACCTACAATGATTGAAGCTCTAATATTATTGTATATATTTTTTTCTCTAATTTGAATGACTGCCGCGAAGTGCGAGATTTGTGTTTATAGATGATCAGTAAGACTAGGGATTTGGATTTGGATTTGGATCCGTAATGCTAGAGTATAGGTTAATAAAGTTGAAATGTTTTATTAATTGGATAAAGTTTATGAACTTAGCATAAATGATTTAGCAAGCATTTGTGTCCTTGTTAAATTTTCCTCAAAAAAGCTTAAACATACTTTGCTTGACGCGTAGCAGAAGTTTAAAAACTACTAACTTTTTTGAGACTTCATGATAACACACGTTCAGGTATCTCGATGTTCCTGATATGGTTGCAGTTCAGCTTTTTTGTTGTAGAAAATAAGTTTTTCTAAATAAATAGTAGTGACCAGAGTACCGGTCAAGCAACCTGAAAAATGTTGGCTTATGTTTTATTTCTTAAGTTTTATAATATACTAATATAGTTGAGGTAAATATATTGTTTGTTGTCTAATGCTGGGTATATATTCTATAAAAAGTGTTATGATTTTTTTTATATATAACAAAGGTTCCAGATGCTTTCCTACATTTTTTGGCACTCTAAATCACTATAATAAAAGGGTGCATAGAGTTGCAAAGTAAACAGTTCGTTTGCCTATGTTTATATTTATTTGGATGGAAAAGTTGCAATAATTCCCCGTCAGTATCATAACAGGAACTTATATGATAAAATGACCACAACAAAAGAGGCTATAGGCATATTAGGAATATTCACTGAATACTTTAACGATAATTCTGGATTAATTAACCCGTATCTACTATACGCAACATCTCCCTTTACAACGAACTATCTATTTTTAAACTAATCAATTTATCAGCCCGAGTGACATGCAAATATTTAAAGTTCAATCAACCAATAACTCCCTTTATCGTCAGTTTAACAGTGCCTAACGAACGTTTTCCATTTTCGGTCCAGTGCTTGATAGAGTACATCGATTTTAATTTCAACGTCAGGCATGTGCTAAGTGATTGTTTTAAGATCAATCGACAGGGCTGTCTATGATCTTGAAGGCTCTTGAGGATGGAATCTTGTCCATGGGAATCTTTCTCGACCTCTCCAAGGCATTCGACAGCCTTGACCATGAAATTCAGTTTGGAAAAGCTCGATCGGTATGGTGTTCGTGGACCTGCATCTGGTTGGATTGGGTCTAACTTGAGCAAATGAAGGCAAAGTGTTGTTGTTGAGAGAGGTCGAGTGAAGTTTTATTCGAAAGAGGATCATCTGCAGACGGGCATACCGCAAGGTAGCGTCATTAAACCCCTCCTATTCATATTTTATATGAATAATCTGGCCTCGGAAATAATGCAAGGAAACTCACACTTGGTAAACTTCGCGGGTGACACAAACATTCTCGTAACTGGATTAAATCTGTCAAATATTTTGCTGAAGACCGGTTTGTGGCAAACAGACTAGTTCTGAATTCAGAAATTTTGTGTGCTTCAGAACAAAGCAAGGACATGACATTCAGGAGGAGGTCCAGCTGGGCTCTCGAATAGTGACCCCTGCTAAAAGCACGAAATTTTTAAGAATCTACATTGATGAGAACCTGGATTGGGTGGAACACTTATCAAGTGTCACCAAGAGATTGAGTTCAGCCTGCTTTTCGCTTAGAGTCTTGGTAGGACATCTAGACCTCAGTGGCCTTAGATCAGTATATTTTGCGAACATCAACTCCCTGCTCAGGTTTGGTATTGTTTTCTGGGGGGTAACATGGATGCCCAGAAAAGGCGATTCGTGTTGTCTTGTCTTTGGGGCATAAAGAATCATGCAGGGGTCATTTTAAGCGATTCAGTATCTTAACTGTGCCAGGACTGTGTAATGTATATGTATGAGTGCTCTATCTTCTTTTCCAAGAATAGGGAAAAGTTTTCTGATTTTAAAGTGAATTATCCCTTCAATACAAGAGGCAGAGATATTAATTTAAACATCCTTATTCACAGACTCTCCACAACTGAAAGAGGCCCGGTGTATGCGTGTGTAAAATTTTTTAACAAATTGCCCGAATTTTTGAAGGCCGAAGCAAATTTTAATACTTTTAAAAAGGGAGTTTCAAAGCTACTTATTAAATTAGAGCCATATTCAAATGGGTGAAATATTGGCTTGATTGTGAGATGTAATTAAGTTAGATATTTTGAGTTATTTTAATGAGTAAAATTTATCTTTTTTATAGAACTGTTTGTGTAAATTAATAATTGCTTCGTATTTGCTTTAGTACTTTAGTTAGTTTTGTAGCATATTTGACTTTTGACTTTGACTAAGTGAGAATTGCCCTTTAGTGGATAAGCAATATTTATATGATATAATTGGTTGCATTTGGTAAAAAGTACTTCCGATACAAAAAATAAATGTTAACTAGCTTCAAACAATTTGAAGAAATAATTAGAATATGTTTTTGAAAATTTCGTAATTTAGGACACTTTTTTACAGAATTGGTCTTACAAATACTGTTTTCAAGAATATTTCCAACACTTAAATGTATTAAAAGAGGAAAAGTCTAATACTTTTAGAACATAGTAATTTTGTAATTTACCAGCACTCTTGATGAAATACGTGCTCATCTACTGAGACATTTGCACCTTGCCAAGGAGAAATCAATTAGTTTTATTTCCATCAGAGATTTATTTACGCAGGTACTTAATATAGAATATGCATATATCTGGAATCTCCGACATAGGCACTATGAAGGCAAGGAGGTGCATTTGAGTTCCCCTATCCTAGAAGAGACATTAGAAAGAAGAAGGTTTCAATTTATATACTTTTTTTTATTTAACAAAATAGACATCAAATTTATCTTCTCGGTTTTTGTCACAATTTGTCTATTATTTTTCAATAAATTCTTATTTTTTTTTTCACTAATGATATTATTGTTGATATTTAAAACATATTGCAGAAAAGGTTTTATCTCTATGCAACAAATTTTTCTCCACCAGAGCCCTGTTGAAATTATCGAAAACCTCTTCGATCGCAGTTTGAAAACCTAAAAAACCTGAAAATACTTAATGTTTTGAAATGCAATTAAAATGGGCAGAAGAGGTCTTATATTAAAAATTTGACCCATAGAAATGTTATTATTCACAAATCACTTAACTTCTTTTTTGTCATAGTTCATAGATTAACTCGCCGTAATGTACTAAACGATCGCTTGATGCCTATTATTTTGGTCGCTGATTGCTTCAGCTACAGCTCGGTGGAATGGCGTTTTTCGAGAAAACAATCTGCCTATTTGTTGAATTTTTTTCATTTACCGATACCTCACACCATCAGATAGCTTCGAAGATAAAATTTGTTGCCAACATTTTCCTTAGAGGCAATTTATATTTTTTGCATCCACAAAAATGCTTTGTCGTGTATGAGATCAAAACGATCTGAAAAATTGTCCTGCGTTTTTGAATTATTACTACTTTGTTATTTCATGTCATACAACAACACTGGAATGTGTCAATTCTATATTCAATTCGTCAGCAGCACGTTGATATTGTTCTAAAATGGCAGCAATCTCAGTAGTGACATTGTTCCGATCCTATTTGCGCTTTGTAGAGCAAGAGCAACTGCTGCGGTGTATAAAATTTTTTGTTGCGAAATAGCGCACCAAGCTTCTGGGAGGATGATTTTGCGATGTTAGCAACGTGGTCATGCCAGGACATATTGCTGTTAACCGAGACACCCAGCAGTCCGATTGACGAGGATGAAGGAATGGTCCATTCTACCATAATGATGTCAGGGCCCGCCATATTGGCCCTCTTGGTAAACGTGGCTGCTTGGGTATTTTATGCATTGAACTGGACCAAATTTCTGTCGCCCCAAGTTTGAACTTTCTCCAGGTCTTTGCTCCAACAGTTTTTCTGATCTAAATTAGGAGACAAGGGTACTGTCATCTGCAAAACTGTAAACAGGGTTATTCGTTTCGGTCAGGAGGTCATTAATATAGATGAGGAATAGAGTCGGTGAAAGTATTGCGCCCGCCTTAAAGGTGAATGTGTCTAAGATGTGTCCATCAACTGCAACGTGCAGAGATCGGTTCTTAAGGAAATAAACTGGCAAGCCAGCCGCAGAGAGGCTGACAGTCCGAAGGACGGCAGTTTGTTGAGCAGTCCGACATGCTAAACTCTGTCGATTGACTTCGAAATATCCAAGGCAATCGCTCGAGACTCTCCGTAGTTCTCAATTGCCCTACCCCATAATATGTGAGTGACGTAGGCCAATATATCTACTGTCGATCTCTCTTTGCGAAACCGTATTGATTATCGCTGATTATTCTGTTATTCCCGAGGTACTAGAGTAGTTGCTGATTGACTACACGTTCCATGACTTTGGAGATTATTGGAAGTAAAGCAATTGGGCAATAGTTTGAGGGCGTGGTTTTCTTGCCATTTTTGGAACAGGTTGCACTCGAGCGAGTTTCCAAGAAGATGAGTAAATCCCTTTTCCTTAAGACAGAGAAAAAGCCTGAAAAAAAACGGTTGTTAGTTCGTTGGCGTAGTTCTTTAACACGATGGCTGATATTCAGTCCGGTCCTGATGCCTTTTGCGTATCTAGTTCTGTAAGGATTTTACGAATATCATGGTGAAACTTGACTTCTGCCATGGTAGTAGTGTTGATATTCGGTATGGTGGGGAGAGCCTTGCTTGGGGGAGGTAGAATGCGATAAAAATATTTTGGCGAGTCTGTTTACTTTTTCCTTGGCTGTAGTCGTCGTGATGCCACGTTCATCTGTGAAATTGGAAGAGAAGTTTTTGAAGTTATTACTTACCACCTTTGCTACCGACCAGAAATTCCTGGAGCCACTGGGGCATTGCAAAAGTTTATTCCTGATCCTTTGATTGTGTTTGTCCTTAGTTTCGTCGATCACACGTTTGCATTCGTTTCTCGCTTCGACAAAATAATTGCGATTTCGGCGGTCTGATTTTGGTGCCAGTACTTGTAGGCTTGCTGTTTCCTCTCTACAGCTCTTTCGCGTCCTTTGTCGAAACAGGGCTTTCTTTTCGACGGTAACTTGATGGAATTTGGGATGTATGCTTCCATTCCTGAGGAGAGTACTTGCGTAATCTCTTCGCAGCAGACTGACTGGTCGTTAGTGCCAAAGCAGGCGTCGCGCCACGGAAAATCTAGGTATAACTTATCGTCCTAGTTTGCAGAATTGTAATGCCAGATTTTGCGAGGCAATGGTGGATCCTTCTGTGGAAGTGGTAATTCACAAACCGTTGTAATAAGTTTGTGGTCAGAAGTACCGAATGGCGGATCAACTGTAATTGTATACTGGTCAGGATAGGTGGTGTAGTATAATTTATCCAGGCCTGTTTAACATAGTTGAATGAGATAAGTTGAGATTTGTCTTTATTTTGCCAATGATCATCAAAATAGATTAAAAAGAAAATTAATAACGTTGTGTTATTATTATATCTTAACAATTTTTAATTATTCGGATTGCGCTTCGACCAAATACAATTAGAGAAATTTGAGGGAAAGGTGCGTCATGTAAATTAAACCACAGATTCCTATACGCCTAATTTATTAAAGAAAAGCGTGCCATACTCCGCCTGGAATTCACGAGGGAAAAGAGCATGACAGAGAAAACCTCGATCACAATTCCTAAACCGAGTTATGCTGTACAACTTTTATTAGTATAACAATTAATTGAATTACCGTCTCACGCACCGCAATTTGTCGTTCCACACTTGTGACAATACTACAATACATTCAAAACTGAAGAGTTTAGTATTAGTTAGCCAGACGTCGCCAGCAGGTACTGAGGTCCCATACGGGAGGCTGCTCAGCTATAGTTGAAAATTGAGCCAATATCTCTATTAAGACCTGCAGGCCGGTTAATATATATTTTCTTCGTCATCGCTTAGCGATTGATTATATGATGTAAACACTTGTGTATTTCTCTTGTAGGCTGTAAGATAATAGGATACGGTAGAACGATTCAAATAGCTTATACCTTTACTGTTGCTTGTTACTAATAGTCATTTCGATATAATATATTTCAATTCCGAATATATGGTTTTATTCTGTGTAATTATGCACAGGCTACAGATCTTTTATCATTTCGGGTGCTTATAAGCAATTGGCATCAAGTCAAAATCAAGGCTACAAATTAATGTTAATTTAAATTTCACTTAGGTTTCATAAAAAGCAAATCATTAAAAATATAACATTTGTTAAAAGAACGACTTAGGGTGCTTTGCTCGCAAGCTAACGATTTATAGCTAGGATATTCGCTCAGTCAGAGGAGGCAAATGTTAGTGGATTCATCAAGTTCCTTACTTACATTACAATCACAGTTATACTAAAACTAAAATTCCAGCACGAAAAGACAGCAAACAATACAGTGTTATTCACAGCATAAAACGATTTCATTAAACATATACACATATTATACCATCAAATATAAATTATCCATGACAATAAATGAAATATTTGTGCAAATTATGTTTATAACAATATCAAAATATATACACAGGTTAATACCATCAAATATGAATTATACATGAGAATAAATGAAATATTTGTGCAAATTATGTTTATAACAATATCTAAATATATACACATGTTGTGCCATCAAATATGAATTATTATCAATGAGAATAATAGTATATTATGATATAAGTGTATAAGAGGGCCTTTAAAGCACG